>CM070043.1:1563188-1573423 GCA_036250615.1 Ptychadena robeensis
TATCACTTTTGGTACAGAAATCTGCACCTCAGTGAACCGCCAGGGAGGTTAAGTGAGTGAATCAAATGTAGGGAGTGTAGTGGGGTAGAAAAAAATCATCAAACCAACCAAAACGTGTAGAGTGAAAGCATAAAAAGCAGTGGAAAAAGTGAAGTGTTCAAAGAAAAGGGGAAAAAGGAGGGAAAGAAAGTGAGGGGGGGGGGAGATAAAAGGGAGAAGGAGGGAAGAAGGGTAGGGGTAGTGGCGTCCAGACAGTGTGTTAATGTGAGGGGGTGTGTGATCGTGGTGGTCAGTGATAGGTACATGTGGTCAGTGATAGGTACATGTGGTCAGTGATAGGTACATGTGGGAATAGTGGGTAACAAGTGAGGATAGGGTGAGTGTAAGTAATACATGGATGTGTATATGCCGAGTTTTGTCAATTTCTAAAAGGGACAGATTATTCAGTGATCACCAGTATCGATTAAATGGATAAGGAATTTGGGTACAAGTACCTGAGGTAGATAGTAGAAGGTAATCCGTATAGGCAGTCAGAGAACCTGTATGAATATACTGTGTGTATATATATATATATATATATATATCAGTCTAGCTGGTAGAAGTACAACTCAAATAAATACGTACTAAAACTAGAAGGGTGTATATCTCTTACTTGTAAAGGTAGGTTAGCAGTGTCTTAGAGGGGTCGTAGGTCTGGAGCTCCTCAGCTTGGCGTGTGGTCTGGTAGACTGCTGTCAGGGGCGCCCTTTTAAGGCCTCCCGCCGTCGCCGGGCGCACGCGCAGCAGCGCGGTGCACACCTTGGGTCGCGTCCGGCGTGGCGACGTGCGGACAGCTGGGGCGTCCCAAGGCGCCATGGCAACCGGTTGGAGGAGAGCCATCATCCCAGAGGGGGCGTGGCAGGGCAAGGGGAGAGCTCTCCAGCTCGTCGAGTCCGTCCCCAGCTGGGTACGCCCCTATCCCGAGCGCAGCCACCAGGCCAGGGCACCAGTGTCCCAAGCGCCATGGCAACTCGCCGGGGGTGGGTCGCCCCAGCCAGAGCATGGAAACGCAGAGTGTATGAGGGATCCTCACGCTCCGCTCAAGCCCACACTAGGGAGCCGGCAATACCCTCCAGCGGTCTCCACTGTCGCGAGGGACCCCCCAAGAAATTCCCTTCGTCCCGGGAGGACGCGCAAGCATCCCCCAGGTGGGGAATCTGCCTCCTCAGCGGCCATTGGTGTCCGCAACCCGCCCACAGGCATCCCCCATATACCACTCCCCAGGGGTGATATAAGTTGTGCATGTTTTTTTACTTTACTCGCGCTAATAAAACCTATGTTTTATTTTATTTAATAATCTCTGACCCTCAATACATGTCATAATTTGAACACCAGGCCATTAAAGTCCCCTCGCCCTTGATGTTTCAGGGGGAAACTCTAGTCATTGGGGTGATCCTTAAGTGGTTCCCCCAAGTTGATTAACTCTTGATATGGACGTAAACCCCCCCCCCCCATTAAATAAATAAATAAATATTACTTGTCCAAATCAAACCCCTAAAGTCAGTGACGTCTAACTTCCCATGCTCCCTTGGGGCTGTCGTGGCGGTTCGTCAACTTTGTTGGAGGTGGTAGGTCTGCTTTAAGCTTTAAACCAGTAAGGGCAGTTTGTTCTTTTTTTATTTATTTTTTACTTTATTTAAAGCTTTTTCACTACAGTTTGTTCTTAAAATTTGGGCAAACATGCCTGTGCTGTGCGAGCCCGCAGCAATTCTGCATCACCCTGCATCGTCTTTGGGATCATCTGTGATGACGGTGGGGGTGGAAGGAGGGGGGGCACCATAAATCTCCATAGGCCTCTGACTCCGCTGATGTGTAGAGAGGAGGGTGGGGAAAATGGAGGGCCAGTAAAAATGGTGTGAAAACGTTGCAACTCCCATGTTTTCCTTTTTTAAAAAGGTTGTTTTTCTTACAGCCAGATAACGTTGCCAAATAAAGAAAGCAAATGATAGGGAGTGAAAAGAGCCAAACGCTCTGTCTGCATATAACAAAAATATTTGAAATTTTTCAACCTTCACTTTTAAATCCGACAATAAGAAATGTTCAATTCTCGCATCTGTTCAGATGGATCTGAAGTGGCTCTACTTTCCACATCGCATGTACTGTGCACACAGCTTTGCTAAAGATGATTTTAAAAGTATTGTTCTGTAGCAAGTCATTCAAGCTGGAAATGAGGCGGTTCGTGACTGAGTGGTTTGACGAGCATCTTTGCAAAAAAAAGAAAATGAATTTCAAACTTTTAATGTCCATCTTAAACTGGGAGCCATTTATTAGAATACCTAGGGCAGGGGTGTCGAACTCAATCAGAGAAGGGGCCAAAATCTAAAATCCAGCCTAAATCGCGGGCCGAATGGTTTATTATGGTGTCATAAACTGACAATGAAAACCGGAGCGCAGGTGGTACGTGCCTCCCAGCGTATGAACCGCTCCGGTGCCTCTTAATGCTGGTTCCAAGGCGCCCTCTCGCCGGAAGGTACGGCCTAGGCCCGATTTTGGGCCTCTCAACGAAAGTCGCGCCGGAGCTCCGTGGTGGTATAGTGGAGCTATAGTGTATATCCCCTGGGATGCTGGGGGTCCCTTTGTATCAAAAATCAGCTGGATTAGAGGGGATTAGTGGCGGGATCGAGCGGAGCTCTGAAGAGACACGTCCTGTCAGTATGCGGCCAGCCACGCCCCCCGGCGTGCAGTGATGACAGCGCGGGCCACATTGCAACGCCTGGCGGGCCGGATTTGGCCCCCGGGCCTTGTTTGACATGTCTGACCTAGGGTGTCTGATCGCTGTCTCAACCAATGGGTGCGCTTCAAAAACTTTTTTTGACTGGACGGTTGCCCAATGACCACTCCTTAGGCTAAATTTGCACTGTTTACCGCAGCTTGGCTAGTGACAGTGCGCTCTTGCAGCCGCGCGGGAGACTGCAAAATAGTGCAGGCGTTGGTAGGTTGTCTAGGTTAGGACCCCATGGAGGTCCTATCAGGCTACAGCCCAAAAATAGACCAGCGGACGCCTTATGTTGCATCAGCCTAATGTTGCGTCCACTTGTTGGTTACATTTAAGCGTTGTTCTTCAGGTAAACTAACTGACAGGTAGACAGAACATTAGGCATCTGCCGGTTGGTGAGCCCTAAACTCTGCTCATTCATGATAGATATGAGATAGATAGATATGAGATAGATAGATATGAGATAGATAGATATGAGATAGATAGATAGATACCATATATACAACCACAGTAATATATTACAACAATATAATGTTGTAATCAATAATGTTTATAGTCAAAGTACAGACTTTTCGTGTTGAAGTACTCCTATGAGTTATGTTATTTTCTCTCTCTCCTCTATGCAGTTAAATGGGTTGGTGTTGGAAAGTCTCGGGAGTCTATGATTGAGCTGTTCTAATCTTCCATCGATTTCCACGTCACTGATTGAAGACAAAGCACCGCCATTGTCAGTGACTAGCGACTAGTGTGCACTTCTACTTCTTCATGTTCTGGACCTGCTGTGTGAATGGTTTCCCACTTTGGTAATTTGTGATGACTCGCAGCCATCTGAATAAAAGCCGGTTTGAAATAAACTCGTCTGAATGTAATGCTGGAAGCCTGAACTTTTCAAAGGTCACATTCTTCTATAGGCTGCTATGGCCGGTTATGTTTATTGGATTCAACAATGTGATGAGAACATGATGATAAAATCAGAACAACGCTTTCATTAAGGTGTACCAGTTTGCCCATGCACTATGTGCTCACAATAACTATTACATGATCACTGGGGGGGGGGCAGCAGGTACAGTGTATGTGATCTGCACTATGTTAACCCCTGCATCGGCGGAATTGGCTGTTCGCTGTAAGAACAGAGCATCGGGCAGGTAAAAGTGTGTGTGCTGCATCAGGAACCCCGCCAAGCATTGCGCTTAACTTAGGGGTTCCAACAGATCACTCATCGCTGTAGAGACATAGCCTAAAGCAGGGTACAGATGGCTCGATATTCAAGCCGTCCGATGTACCCTGCAGTAGCGTATTAACGGTCATGTCCGATAAGGCTGTTTTCGACAAGGATTGATTTGTCCCACTCAAACAGCGCAAGGGGCAGATTATATGGGTCAGATAGATGGCCATAAACACGCACGGCGCTCGAAACGGCCATCGTTTTGACCCATATCTCCACGTCTGTACCCTGCTTAAGGGTCATAGGAAACATGAATATTAACTTTACTGGGTTTATGATGTAGATATGGTTTAAAAGTCAAACCATTCAACTGTCACATGCCTACTGCAGCCACACTGCCAATACATAAAAAGCATGTTTTTACAACATGGGGTGAGGCTGGTTTAACGAATACTGCACTTTGCAGGCAGAACCCCATAATGCATGGATCACTTTTCAGTCTTACATTCTTTAAACTGCTAACATCAGTTAGCATAAATGCAAATGAACGCCATCATAGGGGAAGATCTCTTCCTTCACACATACTTGCCATTATTATAAGAAAGCATTGGCCATTCACTGCCATAACACTAATAAGTCTGCCCCAAGGTGTGCTGGGACTTGTAGTCCTCAGCTGTCCAACCACATTTCACCTAGCCCCTAGTCCTGACCATTCCCTTATCTGGTATGTAATGAGGAATTCCCCAACACTGCTCTCGCCTAAATCCTGCATGCGGATAGTAGGGATAATCTGCATGTTAAAGCAGCCAGCACAGGTAGACATAGCCTGTGTATAATCAGCCCTCCTCTAGGAGAAATCGTGTCACCTCTGCTTATCGATGATTTTTAGGGCTATGGCTGTGGGTCAGTGGATATCTGACCAAGGGCTGCATTAGGACCCCGGGACGGACTTTGATCATGTTTGCCATAAGGAACTTTATTTTAAACACAGTGACTTGCATTTCATGAATGCCACAAAATACAGGCAATGGTGTAAAAAACAATCAATCAGTATCCATTATTAATTGGCCTCTTTTGAGTGCCATTCTCTTAACTAGAGTTTTCTCTCATTTCCACCAGCCCTGTAAAAAAATAAAAATAAATAACAGATTGTAAAACATGTTTAACCACAGGTACCAAAGTCACATGTTGATTAGCCCATACGGTGGACTAAAATTAATTCGAGTTTTTAATGAAATTATTTTCAGGGCCCTTTCACACTATCTGCGTTGCACTGTAAGCTGTGGCCACTAACTGCACTTGGTACCTGCCATGTTTCTACACACTAGCAATACCCATTCTGTGAACATGCTGATCAACTTCTGAAGAGACACATTTTACAGTCTGGCACTGAACAACTTACCCATGAGCAGCTATTTACCCTGAGTATTCCTTAAATTTACAAATTAATCAAATGTAGGCCATGGTATCTGCTGTCTGTATCTAGAACGAACACCGTCTGTCTGAACTTTGCTCCTACCCTCACCTTTTTATGTCCTTGTTTGCTTGCTTTAAAGCTCTACATTGCTGAGCGTAGATTATAAATATATAACCCGTATCCACCTACTGCTGAAATCAACTTCAGCCATGTTTCAACACACTAGCAGTACCCATTCTGTGAACATGCTGATCAACTTCTTGACAAATTCTCTTTTATTGTTTTAAATGACAGTAACAATAAGATTAAATAGACAAAAAAAATAACATTACTCTCTTTCATACATTTCTTCCTTTCTATTTCTTTTTTTTTTTTTTTTTTTTTTTTACTACATCCACACCTTATACCTTGCATTTATATAACTTAACAAATTATACCATACTCCATTGTTTCTATTGCTTTCTCCTATTTTATCCTCTGTCGTCTGCGGCACTGCTCTCTTTTTTTATATACTCATCCCAGGGTTCCCAGGTGTTATAAAATTTATCAAGTTTCTCATACATCCTAGCTGT
Organism: Ptychadena robeensis; assembly: GCA_036250615.1. Taxonomy (NCBI): domain Eukaryota; kingdom Metazoa; phylum Chordata; class Amphibia; order Anura; family Ptychadenidae; genus Ptychadena; species Ptychadena robeensis. Next base: position 1,569,098 of record CM070043.1, read on the forward strand.
TAGATACTCCATGGAGCTGATCAACTTCTAAAGAGACACATTTTACAATCTGGCACTGAACAACTTACCCATGAGCAGCTATTTACATATGGGACGAGATTGGGGTCTGTGTCACAAATTGCATTTATTGCAATGCAGAATGTTAATGTAAATACACAACGTATGCCATCTAATTGTAAAATGTGTCTCTCCATAAGTTGCTCAGTGTCTTCAGAGAATGGGTAGTGCTAATGCAGATAAGATCTCTTCTTGGCAGTGGCTTTTTGGCTTAGCTGGAGGGAACGGAACACATTTCTGACTCTCTGGGATGCAGCGCTATTGCTCCCAGGATAATTGGCACTAAAACAAAAAATTTGTTTTTACATCTGCGAATCCTAAGATGGAGGGACATTTTTCCATTGATAAAAAATACGGTAAGCTATAACATAATTTTTCTGCTGTATTTGTCTTGTATCTGCACCACTGTCCTATGTACCCCCTGGTCAGATTAGTGGGCTTTAAGTAATAATGTCTCCTTTTGCCACCAGCCCAGAACAATGATTTGTGCATGTAATGGTAAATATAGTCTGATCGAGGCTGCAGGATATCCGCAATGAGAAGAGCATTATATTGGGAAATCAATGGCAATGGTTGGGGCCTGTGTATAGGGGAGAGTAAACTGTACACTCAACCCTGAGTATTCCTTACATTTACAGATTTATAAAATGTAGGCCATTGGGGTCTGCTGTCTGTATCTAGAGCGAACACTGTCTGCTCCTACCCTCACTTTTTATGTCCTTGTTTGCTTGCTTTATAGCTCTACATTGCTGAGCGTAGATTATAAATATATAACCCCCATCCACCTACTGCTGAAATCAACTTCAGACTAACCTGGTTGTCTCCATTGTACGCCTCATCATACGCTGTTCTCCATCGATATGTCTCTGGTTTACCATACACGTCTAAAGGGACTTCCTGGCTTCTAGGATTTTCGTCTTCGGCAAGCTGTTCCCGAATCTTTTCTGGGGCCTTGAACTGCACCGATTTGCCTGCCATGCTTAATACACACAACTAAAGTGTCATTCATTTCTGTATAAACACCATTGAGTTTACACAATGCATTGTTAAATTGTATACACGTTAGTGAGTTGCCACTTGTCTGTATGATTCTGTGTGTTGGGCTTTAATGGTAGCCATACATGGCTTGGATTTGCATTCAATTCTCGAATGAGCAATCATTCTGCAATTCTTGCGTCACCTTGCTGCAGCTGATTGCCCAACCATCGCCGGGGAATCGATCCATGTATGGTCACCTTAAGAGAAGTTACATACATCCAAAATCTTGGGCAATGGGTCTGAATCTTCCTTATTCTATAAACAAAAAATGGCTATGGAGAGCCAAACAAGGAAATGTCTACATACAAATATTAAATCTATTCATCCCCCCAGCCTGTCATTAAACAGTGAAAGGAGAAGCGGCAGACTGACATTTCTTCTAGTGCTTCTTCCTCCCCCTGCCAGAGCCCTTCTGTAGAATCAACAATTAATTGTTTGTACCTGCACACAAAAAAAACAATATAGTTACTGGTGTCTTGATTAGGCCATGTCGCTGGCACCCAGTGATCTTCTGCGTTTAGAATCATGGCATGGAAACCACTGGCACCTGCAGGTGGGACAGGACATCTTTCCCCACCCAGTCTGTTGAAAGTCGAGCCAGTCGTCCAGCGCTGCTACTCCTACTATAGCACTGGATGAGATGGTGCCGTCCAGTACACATCGGGGCACCGGAGCGCATACTCGCAGTCCCGGTGTCCCCGATGTGACAAGACTGCCAGCATGCCTCCTTCTCTTCTCTTCTGACGTGATGACGTCACATCGGGGAGGCGGTGGGAGATTTGAAAGTATAGTGCATGAAATCAGTTTTCTGATTTCATTGTGCTTCTATGTACTAAATCTCGCCCAAATAAAAAGTCTCTGGTGCCCCAGATGTGTGCATATGCAGTAACCCTCTAACCTGGTGTGATTTTATCACATCCATCACTCCAGGTTAGAGAGGGTTAACTGCAAATGGGCACATGTGGGGCACCAGAGACTTTATTTGGGCGAGATTTAGTACATAGCAGCATAGCTTTGTGCCCTGAGTTTTGTGTTTTTTCATTAAATTTATTACAATTTTTATTTTTTTTATTTTACATAATTGTTTGATTCAAACATTATATTCAGGATGTCTTTAAGACCCTTGTACGGACATATTTTGGGAAGTTACAGACCTACAACATAAAGAAAAATTTACCATTGAAGTCTATGGTGCACTTTTGGTACAAAAATCTGGACCTCAGCAGTGCGCTAGCGAGGTTAAACACATGGCAGGGATTATCGTGGACGATGTCTAAGTGGGGACAGGCCCTTAGAGCTGTATGTATGTAGCTGTAACATTTTACTGGCTTTTTGTTTGAATATTTATGAAGCCCCCCATACACCTGCAGACTCCTCCATACAACTTTCATGAGACCTATCAACAACTATGTAGTGCCGGGTCCTCCCTGATAGAATACATAGTGATTGGAAGGTATATATCACTGCTATGTAGTGCCGGGTCCTCCCTGATAGAATACATAGTGATTGGAAGGTGTAGAAAGGTCCTCATATTACATGGTTTTGGTAGAAGAAAAGTTGGTTGTACAGAAGTTGCATGGTAGTTGTATGTGGTGTATGGGGGGCTTAAGACCTTCATCTTCCCTAGATAAATAACTGCTTGAAGCGGTCATTGATCTGGCCCATATCTATACGTCTGTTCCCTGCTTCCCTTACCTGTGTCCTGTCTTATGATTTTGCCTCTTTAAGATGCTCTTCTCACCATCCATGGTCCGTATCTAATAAAATAAATTAAAGTGTGTTTGTTAAATCCATTTTCCTTTAGCATTCTACCTCCACTAAATTGTTACTTGTAACAGAACTTCTTCCAACATACTTCAGAAGGAAAGGGGTGGGTGTTCTGTAGTCCTAAAGCCTCCTGTCCTAGAGTCACAATGCTGCTCCTTTACTGATACAGTATGGTGGCCACCCAAGGAAGAGTGTTACTGTTGCAGTCATTGGATACAAATATGGCAAAAATAAAAACTGAGCCCACTACCTCTAAAAGCTGCTAATCTACAATAACATTCATTACTGTCCCTGGGTTTAGATGCGCTTTAAATCAACATTGCTTAAGGAGTAGTAATGAGCAGCATAGGCAATATTTAACATTTCATGAATTACTTCCTCCAAATAGTCTAAGTAAATTTGAAAATGTGAGCTCTCCTCTCATTCTTAATGTATTGCAAAAATCGGTACATGCCAATATTGCAAATGAAATGTGTCGCCACTGTGACATCTAGTGGCAGAATGTGAAATAGCAGCTACAGTGTTCTTACCACATGAGACAACACTTATAGGAGTAATTCATTGCAAAACTCTGCCCTTGTACATGTGAATATTGCAAATGCAGTGCATGGTACTTTCTCGAATCTTGAACAGTCGACATTGCAAAGATATAGTTTGAGAGCGTTGAAAATTCTCAAAGTGCTGATATTCGCAATGAAAATTCACGATTCGAATGTTAATGCTCAACATTATTAAGGGAGGTAAGAACAAGATACATATGGTAAGATGCATTATATAACTTTAATATAGTTTTAAGGGTGCTTAAAGAGTGGGTCTGAGGGTGATAGGATCCTGCCTGGAAGACTCACACCCCTACAGTGTTGGGGTCACACATAAACCCAAAAAGCTAACCTGTAACCTTTCCAGTTATCCTGATCAGATATAAAGTGTAAATAGGTTATAAGGAGGTCAGACATAGGTTAAATATCAATCAATCATAGGTTAAATATTAACTAAACTCATCAAATATATAAAAAAAAAACTATAATGAGCTTTTTTTAAATTGATTATCACCCTGTAAACAATTTGATCTCTTCTGGAATTGGGCACCAAAAGAGGTACAAACATTTTTAAACAGCTTACTTTATATGATTTTAAGTCGTTAGCATGTGAGGAATGTGGACGCTATGCCTGTCAGATAATACAGACAGAACCACCTGAATGGCTGTAACTTCTGATGGACAATAGGCGTCACCGACATGTCCTGGGAAGAAGACATCCCTGGATAGAGTTGCTGGAAGATGCTTCAGTGTGGCTTGGGATTAATGCTTTAACCCAAACCACACTCTGCAAGCATCAGGAGAGAGACTCTGTTTTCATTAGGCAGAACTCCTATAGCAGCTTTTCCAAAAAGGTTATTAGGTTATGTCACAGGAGGAGTTAAGGGCCCTGCCAGATCGAGCTTACACTGTAAAGCCCCCCCCC
>CM070043.1:1573448-1587158 GCA_036250615.1 Ptychadena robeensis
CCCCCCCCATTACACCTTTCCAACTTACCATACAATTTCTGATACAAGCACAATTATTCTCCTAAACCATGTATATGGGACCCTTCTAAACCTTCCATCACTATGTATCTATCAGGAGGCCCCACCCCGGCACACAAGCAGTGATTATACCCTCCAATCACTATGTATTCTATCAGGACGACCCAGCACACATAGCAGTATTATACCTTCTATCACTATGTATTCTATCACAGGGAGGACCCAGCACTACATAGCAGTGAATATACCTTCCACACTCACTAGTATTCTATCAGGGAGACCCGCACTACATAGCGATATTACCTTCCAATCACTATGTATCTTCAGGGAGGACCCAGCACTACATAGCAGGATAATACCTTCTAATCCTATGTATCTCTCAGAGGACCCGCACTACTAGCAGTGATATATTGCCTTCCAATCACTGTGTATTCTACGGCCCGGAGGACCCGGCACACACGTGATATATAGCCTCCAATCACTTGTATCTATCAGGAGACCCAGCAACACATAGCAGGATATATACCTCCAATCACTATGTATTCTATCAGGGAGACCCAGCCCACACAAAGCAGTGATGTATACCTTCTAATCACTACGTTTCATCCAGGGGGAGCCAAGCACTACAAAGCAGTGATATTACCTCCCCATCACTCTATTCAATCGGGGAGGACCCAGCACTACATAGCAGTGATATATACCTTCCAATCCTATGTATTCAATCGGGAGGCACCCAGCACTACATAGCAGTGATAATACCTTCTAATCACTATGATTCTATCAGGGAGGACCCGGCACTACATAGCATGATTATACCTCCAATCACTGTGTATCTAATCGGGGAGGAACCCGGCACTACAAAGCGTGATATATACCTTCCAATCCTATTATCAATCGGGGAGGACCCAGCACTACATAGCAGTGATATATACCTTCAATCCACATGTATTCATCGGGGAGGACCAGCACTACATAGCAGTGATATATACCTTCCATCACTATTATTCTATCACGGGAGGACCCAGCACTACAGCAGTGATATACCTTCTAATCACTACGTATTCTATCAGGAGGAGCCAGCACTACAAAGCAGTGATGTATACCTTCCATCACTGTATCAATCGGGGAGACCCCAGCACTACACAGTGATATTACCCTTCCAATCAACTATGTATCCAATCGGGGAGGACCCAGCACTACCTAGCTGATTATACCTTCCATCACTATGTATTCATCAGGGGACCCCAGCCTACAAAGCAGTGATGTATACCCTTCTAATCACCTACGTATTCTATCAGGGGGAGCCAGCACTCAAAGCAGATGTATACCTCCAATCACTATGTTTCCAATCGGGGAGGACCCAGCACTACATAGCATGATATATACCTTCCAATCACTATGTATTCTATCAGGGGGACCCAGCACTACATAGCATGGTATACCCCTTCCAATCACTCCTGTATTCAATCCGGGGGACCCCAGCCCACACATAGCAGTGATATATACCGTCTACACTACGTTTCATCAGGGAGGACCCGGCACTACATAGTGTGTAGATCTAAGGAATTGTATTGAGTGATCACAAGTTTTATGGGGGGCCTTAAATTATAAGTGTTGACCCTATAATGATGACAGACTGCTTGCTTGAATCCGTACAATAAAACTTATACTTAAATCACTTAACACCTAATAAAGACACAGACAAGGAATCGAGATTGGATATTTATGAATTATTATTGGCCACAGCTGATAAAATCTTTATCAAAACCTCACAATAATCACCAACTTGTAATAAAACTTGTGCAACAACATTGTACATGAATCTATTTCTTAAGTCGCTGATAGGCCCCCCCAAACCCAAAATCCTCTATCATATGCTAGATATATCCTCCATTAATATCCCCATCCGCCTTCCCGCCAGCTCACTGGGTCTTAACACTGACATTTTTCCCCTCCAATATAGCATATATATATATGCAATATCTAATTGCCCATCAGCCTTCCCGACCAGCTGATAGGTTTCTATAATGTCTCCTATACTGACTCCGTATTCGCTTCCCCACCACACCACAATTCCCCCAAAGGGTCTTGCCCATGTAAGCTCAGTACTTAACGAATTACTTCTAAAACGAAACCTCCACCCCTGGGCCTACCAACCCGCCACCGCATTTCAATGGCCTCTAGCCTTGGAGGGCATCCGCCACACACCCCAAGCTCCTAACAGGCCTCACGCAAACCATGGAGGAATACCTCCATGTCCGGACATCGATGAGATGCACCCCATCTGTCCGAAAAATTCCTGGGGCGAGTTCCAATAAGTGATTGCATCACGGCCAATCCCCCCTTCTTTGCACGAATTTAGAAATGGCCATGTTCGCCTTCCTCCTGACCGGTCGAGCACTGCCAGCGGGATGTCCGAGCGCCAATGTAAAACGAGGGCCACCTCTGGACCACAGAAAAACAAATCGGGAAGTCTTCCGTCAACGGAAATAGATACGACTTCACCTCCCTGATAAAACTGTTAAAAGGGTTATTGCCCCAAAATCATTGCACCCTGCATGTATGAGCAAAATATAAGGCGGACCCCAAAGCTGCACCAGCCTTGAAAACTGCCTATCAGCTGTGACAACGCATTACCCCTAATCCTAGCCAATTGAAAAATCTACCAAGTCCTCATCGAACCAATAACTTGCCGTTGTTGAAGTATGGAGCCGCCCTCTGTTCCGCCCAGTAGATGTACGAATGGCCCAGCATCCAGACCACGGCATTGTTTGGGGGATCTGTAGAAAATGTACAAACCAGTAAGCTAAGATAATGGAAGGGTAGCCGGAAAGAGGGGGAGGCAATAGGGTGAGTAGAAGAGGGGGGGGGGGGCTCGAGCGGTGTGGGTGGCCAGAAGACAATGCCAGGGGCAGGGAAATCAGAGCATGACAAAACAAATGCACTTAACAAGGTGTGGGCGTACATACCGCTGGAAGCACGATGATTCCACTGCCAATTTCTAATGGCCCTCCCCACTCAAGCCCCGTCGGCTGCCTCCAGTTGCCGCCTTCCAATACGAAAACGAGAGTGCGACCCAAAACACCTTGTCCGACCCCCCCGACCCAATGCTCGCAGGCATTTTTTGAAAAACTGCTACAAATTGCTATTGGACAGAAAGAAGGTCCCATTCCCAATGCACACAGAGTAAAGGCCCACCCTACGGCTGGCCGAGGAAGAATGAAACCAGTACGCCCGATAGCAAAAGCACGGGCACACAGTGTGCAGGCCGGCAGCGCATGTAATGAACTGTAAACCCTAGCTTATAAGATTCTGTTTTAGGACCCATAAATGGTGAGTATTAAATCCCCGTCAAGCAGACTGGGTCGTTGACCATCCAACCTCCCGGGACACCCCGCGCCGGGGAGACCAAACTCCCCAATCCGGAACTGCCCCACACCTCCTTCTCCAGCCCTCCCTGTCAGGTGCCCTCACGCCGATGGCGACGGGCTTTAATATTGGTGGGTGACATGAGCCTCTCACACACCGTGTATCATCTGACAACCAGCAGTGACATTTATAGGGAAGAGCAGAGATAAATATTAAAGGTCAGATATTGGAATGACAAATGTTTGGGAGAGATGATGTCTTACGTGTGATCTCCGGCTGGCTGGAATTATGAAGGCAGCTCTGTGTTCTATGGAGAGGGTTTGTTGTTTCTGTAACCTGGAGACCTGTCCATAGAGCCAGCCAGAGCTGAAAACAAGCTGCTCAACCTAATGACAGCCAGACGGAGTAAACGCGGTCACACTGTCTGGACCGGCATGGGACACCAGGCCACTCTAAGAATGAAAACGTCTTTATACTGACCTCCCCCCATTTAAGAAGCCACTGGCCCTCCAAGCCAAACTTGGCCAAAGTTTTACGCTGGCATACACGGCTTGATGAAGAAACAGATTAGAGCAACATCGGGCGAAGTGCGCGCTCACAGCATCTGATGTTGCTCTAATCTCTTTCTTCATTTAAGTCATCCACGGTTCCTTTGAGCAGGAACTCGAATAAACAGGTTTCCAACATGTTGGAAAACCTTGGTCGAAATCTATTACTTTGAATGGGGACAGCGGGTCTCCATGCCAGCTGCATGGCACACAGAGGGCGTGGCCAGCACGTCTCTGTGGCAGGGGAGGGAGGGGGCAGCAGGGTGGCTGACTCTCTGCTTCTCTAGCTGGGGAGATGCAGAGATCTGCGGGTCCACAGGGAAACCGGGTCCCCATCATATGGTAATTGATGTGCCCATGTGGTGCACATTGATTACCGTTCGGTGACTAGATATAGACGAACTGTCCGCAGGGTGGACAGTTCGTGGCCACGTCATGTATTTATCTAGTCGCCGAACAGTACGGGTGTTTGACCCGCCCCCTTCGCCAGAAAGAATAAGTTTATTGTTCTTCGACCAGCCGGATCGGGCGCGGAGAGATCCGGCCAGAGGAAAAATCAGGAGAAAACCTGACATATGGAATAAGGATCTGTGTGGGACATGCACTTCCGCTATATGGAACGCTTTACTATGCGCTTACCGGAAGTGATGTCACTAATGTCACTTCCTGTTTTACAGACTTTTAGAAAATGTCCCTGCCTGTTCACTGGGAATTTGAATTTCCCTTCTAAAAGTCTGATCTGCCTGTCCGCGAATGAACAAGGTCGATGTTGGGCCATCACTACTGGTGACACTACCTTTACCTTGAAGACATCTACATCTGACACTTCCGGGAGAGTTGGATGTTCAGTTCCCTCTGTATATTAGGTGGTCTCATCCGCCATGTTACTACAGGACCAATAATAAGGTTGTGGCGTGGTAGGAACGACAAAGAAGTACACATATGGAACACAGCTTCTTTAGTTAGGAGGGGAGATTTTCACACATTTCCTGTTCTGCAAATACCAGAACCAAAGTTATCGGGGGTAATTATTAGCCGGAGAGGAAAGCCTTGTACACACCTGACCACACACTAGAGTCTTCGCCAAATATCTTACATAAGTGTAGCTCTCGAGTGAGGCTGTTACATGGCTGGGGACATGTTGTATTAGATGTGGGAGACTAGGGACATGTTGTATTAGATGTGGGAGACTGGGGACATGTTGTATTAGATGTGGGAGACTGGGGACATGTCACCCACATCTAAGATCCATGAATACAGATTGGAAAAGGAAGCAGCAGCGGAAACATAAAACTACGTCATTTGCAGTAGCTGTGTGTAAAATTAGTGTATATACATTATATGTTATTGTTATTGCATATATATATATATTACAGACACCTATGACGTGTAACTATGAAGCGGATATAACCATTTCTCTCCTCTCCGATCACTCGGTTTTCCTCATACAAACACAAACAACTAGCGGACACGTGCGCCTCCGGTACCCGCCCCCAACGCGCCAAACCAATCTTATCTGAGCGGCTCCCGTGAGTGCGCTGCATGATTGGCGGAGAGGTCGGTGTTGCTCTGCCGGCAGCTGTCATAGGCTGTGTGTGGCGCAGGCGCGTGTTGTGTGGATTTGGCGCGCTTCCTCTTCCTGTCAGGTTACCTGTCGGTCCCCTCACCATGCCGAAGCGCTCCTATCCGTTTGATAGTCTGGCCCCGCCGCAGCTGAAGACCCGTATCGGGCAGAAGGAGCTGAGCCAGGGCGTGTGCGGGGACGGCTTGAAGAGGGAGATCTTTGGTGAGAAGCCATGCGCAGGCCTGAGTTCGGCTTTGCTGGTACTTGTAGTTCTCCAGCGCAGTGGCCGGTCTGTGGGCTGTACACGTTGTAGTGTAGCGCAGCGTGCGTGTACAGAGTGCATGAGCGGGTTCTCACATGTAATAATATAAAGGAACTCCATATATCTCCAGGTGCAGACAGTGCTGGTGTGTGCACAGTGCGCGTGCATGTTACAGGGCTGATGAATGAAAAGCCACCATTGTTTATATTCGCAGCCTTTCATGTCATCACCTGCTGTGTAGAGTCTATAGCCCTGCTTTGTAGTAGAGGATGCCAGTGACCTACCTGGGGCTGTAGGTTAAAGGAAAGCACACTGAAAGTGATCACATACCTACATAGTATCTGAATGTGTATACATAACAAGTGTGCGGCAGTGTTCATGCTATACATACTGTGCATTATAAGTATGAAGGTGACCGTATGGATGGTATACAGTGCTGCTACTGCTCCTCCGTCATTGTGTTTCAATGCGCTTCTTGGTCAGCAGTGGGAGGTCCAACATTTTGGGTTTTCACCACCTGAGTTAATGGTATGCCTTGACGTGGAAGTCGGCGCATCCCATACATATACATGACTCCCCGCCTGTTTCCAAATCGTTCATCAGGTCTGCCATTCGAGAGGTTAACGCAGGGCAGTAAGTCCACCTCCGCTGTCTGCTGTATGGGATGTGCTGACATTCTGTTACTAATGCAGGGGTTGTTGGTGCATGTCTAAACGACGTGGAGACATAGCATTAGACTGAAAGGGGGGGGGGGCGGCGGCATGAAAGTGGAGACATAGCTTTAGGGGGGGTTTCCACGTGCGTATTGTTTGGCAGGGATCCGGACGGAGCACATTCACTTACCTGCTCGGCGGATACTGTGTCTTCACAGCGCCAAGCAGTTCAGCCGATGCAAGGCTGAACGTAGTGGAGTACGTTGAGCCTCTGTATTGGCGGATGTCTGAACACCGCATAGGCCGAGCAAGTGAAGTCTGTGCTACGTCGGGATCCTCGCCAAGCAATACACTTAGCAGAGGGTGGACCTAACCGATGTGGAAACTTAGACAGGAAGATGGGGGGGTAAAGTGAGTGTGACTCTTTCACTGGTGTATATTTTGATCCCGTGATTGGATAAGGTTCCTGACAACTCGCTTAAACCTCCAAAATATTTATAATGTGAAAGCAGAGGATGTAAAGAATCATTTTAGCTGTAAAGCCCCCCCCTACATGCTTCGATTTGCGCCCAATCGTCAGTGTGCGTTCTAACAGCGATCGGTCTGCCACGAATCGAAAGTCCCCTACTGAAATCGATCGAAGACATTACAGACATGCCTAACCTCTATATCGATCTGCTTACTTTGGATGGGGAACAGTCAAATTAAATGATGGCACAAAAGGTCCCCATCCAAATGTAATACCAGCACACACAATCTGTGTGGCGGATTCTCAGCGCGTGATGTCATCTGCTGGGAGATCGACAGGTAATTGAAACATGTATGGGGGCTTAAGTTAGCAGCACAATGCAGGTGTGTGTCACTTTACTGGGGAATCCGATGTCGGCTCTTCCAAATGTAAACAACCAGCTGAGTTTATTTCTAAAATGCATACATGACTATTTCCAGAGGAGTTTGTGGATGCCACATCCCAACGAAACTAACCTGAAACCCAAATGTTCTTGCAACTATAGGGTCATAAAGGCAGCTAATGGCCGTCAATAGAAGTAATAGGTGGAGTTATTATTCGAATCTATGTATTTATATCTGGGTGCCGCCGCTCTGTAACATTTACATGGGTCAGGTGATGCGACTGCTGCTTATCCTTTTATCATTTCACCGTGCCTCATGGCTCTTCTGGAAGTAGTCCTCATTGTCCATTAGAACCTTGACTTTTGATATTGATTTTTGTCTTTTTTATCTTGTAGAGAGAACAAAGAAGTTGCTGTTTAATGGCGCCAAAGCTATAATGGGGAGCCAGTCCCAGCAGAACAAGAATGTGGAGCTGGAGAGTCCTGCGCCTGAGCTGCTGACCGGACAGACTACAATCGGACAGGATGGAAAGCTGCACAGAGCCTCTCAGACATGTAAGGATGATGGAAACGTGAAATGTGGTGATTGGTCCTGTGTGTGTCCTCTATAATGTTCTGTGTTAATGGTGCTACAGCTGACACTGGTGCCGTGATTTAACCTGCCTAGCATTCATCAAAAGCCCAGTTTTTCAAACAAACGCTGGACGGACTGCATTAAGCCTTCATATCCCCAGTGGCAGGCCATTGACCTCCAAGCTAATAGGTGGGGGGGGGGGGGGGGGGGGGGGGGTGCCTGTTTCCAAGCCCGCATCACCAGCATTGTTGATGGTGATGTGGACAGAGGTGGGAAATTCGAGCCAAGTACAGTGAAATCTGCTATTGCCCTCTCTGCTGAACACTAGGGGGTTAAAGAGGCTATTTTATTTAGCCTCCCTAGAATTGTGTCCGTACCTTGTCTGTGTCGACTTGGGCTTGGAGATGGACGATCCCTCCATCAGCATGGAGGTCTATAGCACACCCCCACCCCTTCCGCGTCACCGCGAACCGACTGGTGTGGTGCCCAAATCCTGGAAATGCAGATGAGGTTCACCCAGTCACCTAGCGTTTGGAACGAACCCAAACACCGAATGAACTGGGTTCGTCTCAAACGCTAGGGCGGTTAAATAAAAATCATAAAAAAAATGACAAATGCATTATACTCGCCTCTCTGCTGTCTTAACCTGACAGACCAATACTCGAACCTAAAAACAACATACTTTCCTAAACCTCTTTCTCACCGCCGCCTTCTTTCTGCTTCACCGTCTTCTAAGATGGTAGTCAGAGCCTCTTGCCCTTCATGTATCAGGTGGCCAGAGCGGGATACAGGAGGGCACAGTTCTCTCCCCAGAGCTGGATGAAGTTGGGTAAATCTGTATATCGGGAACAGCAGGTAAAAATTGTAGGGATATGGGGGGGGTTTACTACATCTGCCAAGAAGGTATGCATGGCATTAATGTAATCTGACTGATAGAACATTCACAAAGTACTGACTGAGCTGGACAACATGGCAGCTAGGGGGGTAAATCCAGGCAGTCTGCATTTTACTTCTACACTGCCAGCTCTACATCTGTGCACCCTCGAACACCCTTTATAGGGTTACCCAATGTAAGATTCATTGCCATGAACAAATTCTACATGTGAGCAGATTGTGTACATCCCTCACTCACAATGTATGATATAATGTGTACTTCTTTTGGTTCTCTGCCTCTTGAAGCACAGCCGCGTTATTTCTCTCCCAGCAGCAGCGCCAACCGGAGCCTCAAAGGCTTGTTCATCGTGTGTCCGATCGGTGGGAGAGAAGGAAGCCTGCAAGCCGTGCGAACGCAACATTTGTAGTAACTGCAGCAAATCTTGTAGCTGCTGTTCAGCTGTTATTTGCCCCCTTTGCACAGTTCTTGTGTAAGTATCCGGCCCATCTGCATCATACGTGTGCTTGTCATGTTGATAAATGTTGTGTGTTCTGTCCTGTTCAGCTCCTGAAAATGCTAGCTTTCATGGTGAGCCAGAGGCTTTTAGCAGTCGTATTATCTTTGCAGGACTTCAGGATTGAATTACAAAGACAGAGACCTCTCTAGATGTTTTTTAAATAAACCTTTATGTTCAAGAGGACTACCCCAACCTCACAGCAATACTTCATAGAGGACCCTTTTTCCAAAAAAACACCATCTCTCCCTGATAGTTTCATTCTATGCTCCTTCCTTAGTTTAAGGCAGTGGTTCCCAAACTTTCCTTGCAGGGCCCCCTTTTTCTATTTAGGAATATTATTGAGCCCTTCTCCCTATTCAAACACAGGTTCAGAATGAGGGCCTGCGCCCCCCTGGAATTCCTTCATGCCCCCCAGTTTGGGAACCACTGGTCTAAGACCACCCCCCTACATACAACGATCTCGCCTAGAGGATTGGAGCACACACATTGTGTACCGGTCATTACTTTGGATGGGGAACAGCCATGCAGTTCTCTGGCCAATCTTTGCCCACATGGATTTCGCTGCATGTGGGCAGCCACGATTGATTGCTGCGCACGCCAATCAATCGGCTACAATCGCCCGCAGGTCACTGCGTGTAAGGCTAGCACACCCTCCTGTCTATACAAGGTCTCCCCACCATGGACTACATGTACCAGGAGCACTTGAGTCATTTGCCACACATGCAACAGTAATCCAGGAATTCCCAGAAGTGGCTACATGCAGGGCTCCAAATAGGTCAGGTAGCCACCCGAAAACACATAATAAGGCAGCTTTAACCTCTCTTGCTTACTTAACTCACCTTGTTACTTAAATAAAAAAACAAATGATAATACCGTGTTCTCTCTTGGTAAATAAAGATGTGCCAACATCCCAATATTTGTATACATAAGAAAGAAAAAAACAGTTGTGGAAAAGCGAAAGAGGGGGGGTGAGCTAACTAAAATCCCCCAATTTGCCTACCAATAGGAGACTGGTAGCTCCAGGGGACTTTAAGGGCACATATGGGTTGATACTGAGTAGTAAAAAGCTGATCATTTATTGGGTAAAAATAAGCATAGCATTCACAGTACATAATATGCAGTGAAATAACAGTAAAAAATAGGCGACATTTCTTATAACAAATTGCAGTTACATAGGGTGGCACATATTTGCAATGTACATAGCAGACAATAAACAGGAATGACGATATTCGAGAACACCTCGACGCATTTCGCTAAAATAGCTCATCAGGAGATAATTTGGTGTATCGGTCGTTGCCTACAATAGTGGTGAAGGGCAGATAGATTTGGTCAGGGCATCCCCACACATCTGGAGAGGTCCGGGGGCGTCCGAGGAGGCACCCCACACAAGTCTGTCCAGGCCCAAGACGACCAGCCCAGGGATAATGGGGGAAAGAAAAGGGTGAGCGGTTCCAGCAAACAACCACCAAACAAATGATCGTTTCCCCCCTCGCCAGCATAGCTTCCTTCCATCTCAGGATGAGTTTGCCTCAGGTGATGCCGCATCGCATTATCCCTGGGCCTGGACAGACTTGTGTGGGGTGCCTCCTTGGACGCCCCCGGACCTCTCCAGATGTGTGGGGATGCCCTGACCAAATCTATCTGCCCTTCACCACTATTGTAGGCAACGACCGATACACCAAATTATCTCCTGATGAGCTATTTTAGCGAAACGCGTCGAGAAGGTGTTCTCGAATATCGTCATTCCTGTTTATTGTCTGCTATGTATGTTGCAAATATGTGCCACCCTATGTAACTGCAATTTGTTATAAGAAATGTCGCCTATTCTATTTTTTACTGTTATTTCACTGCATATTATGTACTGTGAACGCTATGCTTATTTTTACCCAATAAATGATCAGCTTTTTACTACTCAGTATCAACCCATATGTGCCCTTAAAGTCCCCTGGAGCTACCAGTCTCCTATTGGTAGGCAAATTGGGGGGTTTTAGTTAGCTCACCTTGTTACTTACCTGACCCTGGCAAGCCCGCGGCAATGTTCTACATCCGTGGGCTCACGTTTGGAAGTGGAAGGGAATGCGGGTGTGAATTCAGTCGTGTAATCTTTGTTAACCCGTAACGTGGTTTAAAACAGAATGAATGCAAAAACCACATGAAAGCCATGTCTATGTCTATGAGCAGGATTTAGTCTTATTACATGAGTGTAACAGCAGAGACTACTATTCTTGTGTGAATTTTTCCATGGAGCACGGGTGAGTGGGGTATAAAGGGATATATGTATATATAAAGGTATACACCAATGGTGGTGGGCAAATTAAGGCCCAGGGGCCAGATGTGGCCCTTTTAGCTTTCTGTTCCGGCCCTTTGTCACATTGTTGAAAAGATTCTTCCCTTTGCTTGTTCATAATGAGTGCACATAATGCCTAGAGGTGTCCAAACGTTGCCGTGACTTGAACATGACACATGGACGCATCCTCATGGTGACGACGGGCAGTCTCTAGAATTCTCTGTTCATTGCAATGAATGATGAGTGTTTCTATGTAAGTGCCGAATATGTTAAAACAACGTCCCTGTCACACGCAGCCTATTACACATCACAGCCTTCATTGGCGATGCATGGAATTGCCGCACATATGGGGGGGGTCGGCCATTACAGGCTCTTGGTCCGCCCCCTTTATCAGATTTAAGAAGTCGGTGTGGCCCATGAGTCAGTTTGCCCACCCTTGGTCTAGACTCCAGGTGCCCAACCTGTGGCCCTTTGGGTTATGTTCGCCGGCCCCCCTTGGTTCTCCACTTGTGGCCCCTTAAAACCACCTGTTCGACAATCCTCCGCCAACCAGTCCTCACCTGGGATCTTTTTAGCTCTTCTGAGCATTAAGAGGAGGAGAGGCGAGGGACTCGCTCAGGCTCCAGCTGAGCACTCTAATTGGCATACGTGAAAGCCAGATAGCTGACCGGGATATGGTCCACTTCCTGCTGGTATCTGTCAGTGGGGGGTGGGGCTGGATCAGTGTTTACTGCGGCCCTTTAATGATGCCGAGGGCCGCACTTGTGGCCCTCCATATCAGCTCAGTTGCCCACCCTTGGTCTAGACTATAATGTTTAGGACTTGTTTCCCCTTTGTCATTGTTGATCTAAAACGGTCTTCTTTATTCCAGTGATGGTGACCTCGAGGAGCAAGTTTTCTGCACGGCGTGTTCTGTGTATGAAGTTTAAACAAAGGATTTATTCTATTCCATGTTGTCTGTTTTATAATTCCAGCACATTTCTTGTAAATGTTTATATTGACTTTTCTATGTATTTTGTATGTACAGAGCAGAAATAAAGTTTGTAATAAAACCAGTGTTGACCACTAGATGGCAGTGTGGACCTGAGTGAGGAATTCTTCTAGAACTGCGAAGTACAAGTGGCGTCAATGTACGGGCATGAGTGAGTGATTTGGGTGCATCTCCTACCTTTGCAGTCTTTTTTTTTTTTTTGCATCTCCTACCTTTGCAGTTTTTTTTTTTAAGATAGGCTATGTTCCCACTTCTTTTTTTTTTTTTTTTTTTTTTAATCAATCTCCTGCAGAATCGCCAGCAGCCGATTGACCAGGCGATTTTCACAGGCGATGTTTTACTAAAAAGACCACCATTATAAAAAAAAAAAATCGCCTCCATAGAGAATGAATGGCCACGATTTGTGATCGCCTGCATGCACGATCGCAATTCTATGGGTGCGATAAAAAAAAATAAAATAAATCGTGCCCGGCCGAATGCGGGGAGCCACAATTTAATCGCGTCCACAATTGCGCGCGATCCCATCAATGGGAACAAGCCCATTGAAAGTAGTGTAGGCGATTCTGAGTGCAGGTGTTTAATTAAGTGGGAAAATGGCCTTACTGGGTATCTTTCAGTGTAGCTTGACAAAGCTACACAAAGCTCAAAGCATGAAATACTATCTGGGGAAGATCGGGTAAGATAGGGAGCTTTTTGCTTGTGTATGTTTTGGTGTTGTGTGTCAGAGGTACCTAGTCACTTCACCCTTGAAAATCCAGAATGAATGTTGAAACTATTTGTGCCGTTTTGTGAAAAGGGGGTCTAATAGGGATCCTGCAAGTAAATAAGTTACTCCTTGAATCAAAATCTTATACTTTAATATGATTGGATTTCTAAAGGTGGGCATACATAAGGCAATGGGACTTTACCTCGCCGTGCTCGCCAATGTGCCTTCATTCTGAACCTGTGTTTGAATGGGGAGGGTGGCTTGATAATGTTCCTAAATTGAAAAGGGGGCCCTGCAAGGAAAGTTTGTGAACCACTGTCCTACGGCAAGATAATAATTCCAAACATATTAAGACCCCAAGGGGGGGGTCTTTGAAGTCATGACAACAGTCACCTGACAAGCAGCAGTTGGGGCTGGCTGCTATGAGTACCTCAGAGCAGATACAGGGAGTGCAGAATTATTAGGCAAATGAGTATTTTGACCACATCATCCTCTT
>CM070043.1:1594083-1604958 GCA_036250615.1 Ptychadena robeensis
GGTTGGTGGTCCTTGTTATTGGTGGAGCTTGTACCTGCAGATCCGGGGGGTTGGTTGGGTGGCGTTGTTATTGGTGGAGTGTCCGGGTGCCAATCTGGGGGGTTGGTGGACATGTTATTGGCAGGAGCTGTCCTGGCAGATCGGGGGGATTGGTGCCTTGGTATATGGTGGAGCTGTGCCTGCAAGATGCGGGGGGTTGGTGGCTTGTTATTGGTTGGGAGCTAAACCTTGCAGCTGGATTGGGGGGGGGGGGGGAGTTGGTGTGGCATGTTATTGGTGGAGCTGTCCTGCAGAGTGGGGTGGGGGGGGGGGGGTTGTGGCATGTTATTGGTGGAAGCTGTCCCTTGCAGATGGGGGGGGTTGGTTGGCTTGTTATAGGTGGTAGCTGGTCCTGCAGATCTGGGGGGTGGTTGGTACGTTGTTATTGGCTGGAGCATTGTACCTGCCGATCGGGGGGGATTTGGTGGCGTGTTAGGGTTGGTTGGAGGCTGTCCCTGCCAGATCTGGGGGGTTGCGTGAGCGTGTTATGGGTGGTGGAGCCGTCCATGACCGATAGCGGGGGGTTGGTGGCGTGCTGTGGTATTGGTGGAGTAGGTCCATGCCAGAATCTGGGGGGGTTTGGTGGCGTCGTAGTTATTGGTGGTGGTGGAGCTATGTCCTGTCGATCTAGGGGGGGGGTTTGGTGGCTGTGTGTATTGGTGGAGCGATGTCCTGAACGATATGGGGGGATGGGCTACGGTGGGGTGGTATATGGTGGAGCTTGTCCATGCCGATGAGGGGGGGGGGTGTGGTGTTTAGTGGTGGAGGTGTTATTGGTGTGAGCCTGTCCTGCCGATCAGGGGGGGATGGTGGCGTCGTGTTATTGAGTGGAGCATGTCCTGACGATCGAGGGGCGTGGGGTTTGGTTGGGGCTGTATATGGTGGAGCTGTCACTGCCTGATCGGGGCTGGGGTTTGGTGTCAGTGTTATTGGTGGAGCTGTCCTGTTGATCGGGGGGAATATGGGTGGTGGCGCGTGTTTGTTAGTTGGTGGAGCAAGCTTGTCCTGCTGATCGGGGGATTGGTGGCGATGCGTGTTATTGCGTGGAGCTGTCTGGTCGATCGGGCAGCCCTGAGGCTTGTGTGGCGTTTTATATTGGTTGGAAGCTGTCCTGCGATCGGGGGGGCGTTAGGTGGCGTGTTGTAGTTGGTGGAGCTGTTCACCATGCCGATACGGGGGCGTGGGTGGTGGCTTGTTATTGGTGGGAGTAGTCCTGTCGGATCGGGGGGCTTGGTGGCAGTGTTATTAGTGGAGCTGTCCGTGTCGATCGGCGGTGGTGGGTGGGGTGTTGGCGTTGTTTAAAAAAAAATTGGTGATGAAGCGTGTCCATGGCAGGATTGAGATTGGGGGGTTGGATGGCGTGTGTTATTGGGTGGAGCGTGTCTCTGCCGAATCGGGGGGGGTGGTTGGCGTGTTATGTGTGAAGCTGTCATGCAGATTGGCGGTGCGGGTGGGGTTTTGTGGCGTGTTCATTGGTGAGATCTGTCAACTGCAGATCTCGGGGGCGGTGGTGTGGCGTCGTGTATTGGTGGAGTTGCCTGTCCTGCCAATACTGGGGGGTTGGCTGACATGGTATTTGGAGGAGCTGGGTTCCTGCAGATCGGGGGGATTGGTGGAAGGCTGTTATTGGTTGGAGATGCGGTCTTTGCAGATAGCGGGCGGGTGGTTGGGCTTGTTATGGGTGGAGATTGTCATGCAGTGTTGGGGGGTGGGGAGTTGGTGGAGTGGTGGCATGTTAATTGGTGGGAGGCTTGTCAGCTGCAGATTTTGGGGGGGGTCGTTGGTGGCGTGTTATTGGTGGACGATGTCATGTCCAGTCAGATTGGGGGGGGTTGGTGGCGTTGTTCATTGGTGGAGCTGTCCTGGAAGGGATTGGGGGGGGGGGGGGGGGGGGATGGATTGTGGCATGTTATTGGTTAGGAGCTGTACCTGCAGATTGGATGGGGGTTGGTGGGCTTTGTTGATATGGTGGTGGAGCTGTCCTGCCGATCTGTGGGGGGTGTTGTGACGTCGTTATTGGTTGGAAGAGCTGTTCCTGCCCGATACGGGGGGAATTGGTGGCGTGTTATTTGAAGTGGAAGTTGTCACTGCCGATCTGGGGGGTTGGTGGCGTGTTATTGCGTGGAGGCTGTCCATGACGATGCGGTGGGGTTTGGGGTTGGTGCGTGCTATTGGTGGAGTCTGGGTATTCATGCCGATCGGGGGGTGGGTTGAGTGGTTGGACGTTGTTAATTGGTGGATGACTGTCACTGGTCATCGATACGGGGGGGGGGGGTTGTGTGAGCGTGTTATTGGTGGAGCTGTCCTGTGCGATCGGGGGGTGGGTGGTTGTGTCGACGTGTTATTGGTTATGGTGGAAGCTATGTCACTGCCGGTCGGGGGGGAGTGGTGGCGTGTTGTTATTGGTGGAGCTGTCCTGCCGATCGCGGGGGTGGTTGGTGTCGTGTTATTGGTTGGAGGCTGTCCTCAATGTCCGATCGAGTGGGGATATGGGACTTGGGTGTTGATTGGTGGGAGCTTGTGCCTGACTCTGATTTGGGGGCGGGCGGTGGTTGCGTGCGATGGGACGTGTTATTGTGTTGGAGCTGTCCTGTCGATCGGGGGGGGCTTATGGCTGGCTGGCGTTTTAGTGGTGGATGGAGCTAGTCACTGTCGATCGGGGGGGTTGGTGGCCGTGTATGATGGTGGAGGCTGGTCCTGTTGATCATGGGTTCGGAGTTTGGTGGCGTGTGTTAGTGGTGTGAAAAGCTGTCCTGGCAGATCGGGACGGTGCGGGTTCGTTGGGCATGTTAGTGGTGGTGAAGCTTGTCATGCAGGATTGGGGGGGGGGGGGGGGTTGGTGGCATGTTATGGTGGAGTGTCCATGCAGATTGGGGGGTTGGGTGCGTTGGTGGGTGTTTCGTGTGTATTGTGGAGGAGCTCGTCCTGCCGATCGGGGGGGTTTAGGGTGGAGTGTGTTATTGGTGAAGCTTGTCCATGCAGATTGGGGGTGGGGGCGGGGTTGGTGGGCATGTTATTGGTGGAAACGCTGTTTTGTCATGCAGATTGGGGGGGGTTGGTGGCATGTTAATTGGGTGGCAGCTGTACTGCAGATTGGGGTGGGTTGGTGGCGTGTTATTATGGTGGAGACTGTCCTGACAGATTGGGGGGGTTGGTGGCACGTTGTTGTTATTGGTGGAAGCTGTGTCCTGCAGATGTGGGAGGTGGGGGTTGGTTGGTAGTGCGTGTTATTGGTGGAGCTGTGCCTGCAGATTGGGGGGGTGTAGGTGGCGTTGTTTATTGGTGGAGCTGTCCTGCAGATTGGGGGGGTTGCGTGGCGTGTTGTTATTGTGGTGAAGATGTTCCTGCAGGATTGGGGGTGTTGGTGGCGTGTTTGTTATTGGTGGGAAGCTTGTCCTGCAGATGTGGGGGTTGGTCGGTGGTAGGGTTTGTTATTGGTGGAGTCGTTGTCCTGCAGATTTGGGGGGGTTTGTGGCGTGTGTATTGGTGGAGCTGTGGCCATGCAGATCCGGGGGGGGGTGTTGGGTGAGTGTCGTGTTATTGGGTGCGCTAGGTCCTGCCAGATATTGGGGGGGTTTGGTGGCGGTAGTCGTGTGTAATTGGTGGAGCGCTGTCATTGCAGAGGATTGGGGGGGTTGGTGGCCCGTTGTTATTGGTGGAGCTGTGCCTGCAGATTGGGGGGGGTGGTTGGACGTGTTATGGTGGAGCTGTCCCTGCAGATTGGGGGGGGGGGGTTGTGGCACTGTTATTGGTGGAAGCTGTCCTGCAGACTTGGGGGGGTTTGGGGTTGGCTGGTTTGTATTGGTGGAGCTGTTGGTTGCTGCGGCGATCATGGGGGGGGTTGGTGGTGACGTGGTTATTGTTGGAAGCTGTACCTGCCGATACGGGGTGGGGATTGCGTGGCAGTGTTATTGGTGGAGTTGTGTCATGACGATTTCTGGGGGGTTCGGTGGCAGTTGTTATCATGGTTGGAGCTTTGTCCTGCACGATACGGGGGGCGGCTGGCGGAGTGGGGTTGTTGGCGGTTTGTGTTATTGGTGGAGCTGGTCCTGCCGATCGGGGGGGGGTTGGTTGGCGTGTTTGTTATTGGTGGAGCTGTACTGTCGATAGGGAGGGGGTTGGTGGCGTGTTATTGTGGACAGTGTCCTGACGATCGGGGGGGTTGGTGGACGTGGTATTGGTGGAGCTGTCCTGACGATCTGGGGGGCTGGTGGCGTGTTATGGTGGAGCTGTCCTGCACGAGGGGGGGGGGGGGGGTTTGGTGGCGGTTATGGTGGAGCTGTCCTGGCCGATCGGTGGGGGATGGTGGCGTGTTATTGGTGGAGCTGTCACTGCCGATCGGGGGGTGGTGTCGTGTTATTGGTGGAGCTGTCCTGTCGATCGGGGGGATTTGGTGGAGGTTGTTATTGGTGGAGGTATTGCTGATCTGGGGGGGTGGTGGGTGTATTGGTGGAGCTGTCCTGTCGATCGGGGGCTTGGTGGCGTTTATTGT
This sequence comes from Ptychadena robeensis, assembly GCA_036250615.1. Taxonomy (NCBI): domain Eukaryota; kingdom Metazoa; phylum Chordata; class Amphibia; order Anura; family Ptychadenidae; genus Ptychadena; species Ptychadena robeensis. The sequence goes on from CM070043.1 coordinate 1,598,615, forward strand.
GGGAGCTGTCTGTGATCGGGGGGGGTTGGTGGCGTGTTATTGGGTGGAGCTGTCCGGTTGATCGGGGAGGTGGTGGCGTGTATTGGTGAAGCTGTTCCTGCAGATCGGGGTGGGGTGTTGGGCGTGTTAGTGGTGAAAGCTGTCATGCAGATTGGGGGGGGGGGGGGGGGTTGGTTGCATGTTATTGGTGGAGCTGTCCTGCAGATTGGGGGGGTGGTGGCGTGTTGATTGGTGGAGCGTGTCCTGCCGATCGGGGGGGGGGGGGTTGGTGGCGGTGTGTTATTAGTGGGAGCTGTCCTGTCGATCGGGGGGGGTTGGTGGGCGTGTGTTATGGTGAAGCTGTCCTGCAGATTGGGGGGGTTGTGGGGCGTGTTATTGGTGGAGTCTGTCCTGACCGATCGGGGGGGTTGGTTGGGGGCGTGGATTGGTGAAGCTGTCATGCAGATTGTGGGGGGGGGGGGTGGTGGCATGTAGGTGGAGCGTCTCTGCAGATTGGGGGGGGGTTGTGTGGGTGTGATTGGGGAGCTGTCCTGCAGATTGGGGGGTTGGGGGCGTGTTATTGGTGGAGATGTCCTGCAGATTGGGGGGGGTGTGGCGTGTGTATTGGTGGAGCTGTCTGCAGATTGGGGGGGGTGGTGGCATGTTATTGGTGGAGCTGTCCTGCAGATTGGGGGGGTGGTGGCGTGTTATTGGTGGAGCTGTCGCAGATGGGGGGGTTTTGTGGAGTGTATTGGTGGAGCTGTCCTGCAGATCCGGGGGGGTTGGTTGGCGTGTTTGTTATTGGTGGAGCTGTCTGCAGATTTGGGGGGGTTGTGGCGTGTTATTGGTGGAGCTGTCCTGCAGATTGGGGGGGGTTGTGGCGTGTATGGTGGAGCTTGTCCTGCACCGGGGGGGTGGGTGGCGTGTTATTGGTGGAGCTGTCCTGGGGGGTTGGAGAAGCTGGGGGCTATTGGAGGAGAAGGGGAACAAAGGAATGCGCTCGTACATGCTGCTCTTCCTCTTCTTCTCCTTCCACATCCAGTACACACACCCCAGCGCATTACTTGGGGGAAGGGAAGCGCCTGTATATGTGTGCAAGATAGGGAGCCCCCCTGAGCCCTATACACACGCATATTCAGCATAGATCTAGCCCTGTTATTTACTATTCCATAGAATGAGTTCCCCAACGCCAGCTTACCTGTCCCGTCAGGGATAGGACTCCTGTAAGTGGAAACTCCACCATTGATAACCAGTCTATAGAAACCAGGCCCTTCCAATAAAGCGACGTCATTTACCGCGAGGGAGGAACTGTAGTCACAAACAAATCCTCAGACAATAAAACGACAAGGATTTTCCAAATGGTTTGTTTATTTTTCCCCCCTCTTTTCCGAGGGGGGAAATTGAAGATTTTTCTACCCCACCCACTTAAATAAAAATGAATTAAAAATGCAAAAAACTGTATTACAGAGTAAAATGAACAGCATGAAAAAACGAAAAAGCAGAACTATAACCGGGTACATTCATGTGCAAAAAAAGACAGATTAAGGTTGTTTGTTTTTTTATAAAAATAGTATAAGTAACAATACAAATGGGGAACATTACACGTAGAAGAGTTATAAAATAAAACGTTCACTCGTTATCACCATCGCATAGATCACCACACTTTCAGAACACATTGTACGCGGCCTGTGAAGGGAAGGAAATTCTGCGTCATCAATAGTCATGGCGGTTCTCGTGTTTCACTTCAACCAGCTTTATTGTTTTTCTTTTCTGAACAGGTTATGAGAGGTGTGAGAACATTTGCTTTTTATAGGAATAAGAATATTTAGGCGTGTTTTTGGTATAAAAGAAAGAAATCCAAACCTTAGGCTTATCCGTGTCTAAAAGTGATAAACTGTAATCGGTAAACAGGTTTCCCTTGTGTGTGCGTGTACAATCACATTTACTGGCTCTGCTTCCGGATTCAATTCGGTAAGGTCTGTTAATATTTGCTCAACTGTTGGTCAAATGAAGAACCATCAGGAAGTGAGGTCACTCAGTGGACCTTTGAGGTACAACCAGCTTGACTTTAAATGAAAATTTTGGTTGTAACTCAAGTTGCTCTTAACTTACAGCCTAAGATTTTACTTACAACCAGAGTTATGGCCGAGGCCAAAACTTGCGTGGTGGCATTCATGTGACCTGATGTCACTGCAACATGGACCATCTCGCCAATTTACAAAGGTCTACAAGGCCAGATTCCTGTTCTTATGGAAGAGGACTCTCCTTACAATGACCCCCTTCTGTTTCATCCTCTTCCTAGAGGAAAAACCATGGATGGTTGTGGGGAGAAGGGATTAAAGGAATCAAAAAGCCCTCAACTCGAGCAGTGTGTAGCACTGAGAGGATAGGTTATCCTCTCTTCATGAAAGCCAGACATATCACAATTTTCTCAGACTCAGCACATGGTAAGAACACCAGGAAAATGATTGGTGTTCCTGGTAAATTACACATTATACAATACTTTATTATGGAACAGTTGGGTAAGAAGGGCTTTTGGAGGTTGAGAACATATTATGGGCATTTTATGAACTTAATTGGTCCCCATAGGGTGGTTGTAAAGCAGGGAACACACAGCTCGATAAAGGAGCCGTTTGAGGTTCCCGCCAGCAGAGCGATGGCTTTTTCAAGCTGCTGCCCAATATCGGAGGACCTAAGGCGCAGCACTACTGTGTCTGCAGCTTTGAAAATGCTTTGCAAAGCAATGGACATCGACCGTGGATTACGTTCATGTCTGATATCCCTGTTTTCGAGCGGGATGGCCAGATGGATTAGCGTGAGCATCCATCAATCTGGCCCATATCTATACGTGTGTTCCCTGCTTAAGTTAATGGTCCACTGTACTACCATTGAACTCATTGGCTTCTCCTGAGTTACAGGCTGTACCAATGGAAAGTGTGTAGGGGGGGGGGGGAGGACGTTTATTCCTCTCAACAGATATTAAAATGGAGCTTGGAGCACAATCCATCTAGGCTCAGAGCTGTGTCGTTTCTCCCACCTAGAAACTTTACTTCAATGTGGGTTTCCATTACACAGCAGGGAATTCTGTTCCCTCTGACCACGTTTACTTCAAGGGCCCGCAGGCCTTTCTCATGAGCTGAGTTGCCACATTTGGCAACTTTTCTCCTTATTATCCTTCAATGGAGTCTCATGAAAGAGGCCAGAAGGACTAACAAATAACCAGTAGAAGAAGCAGATCTCACCAAGCTTTGGTTCAGGGTCACAAGGGTCCATGTCACCAGATAATTCTATAAAAGTGAACCGAGGTGCTGAGCTCATCACCTACAATTCAGGACTTCATCCCAATCATGGGGAAAGAGACCATCTCCCCATCATTCTCACCCTACAATCACCCAATACCCACCCTCACCTATCCTATTAGGTTTCCATACGGGTTCAATGCCAAAGACATCCTCTCATACACACAGAAAAGAATTACCACTTTACCCTAGTAGGTATATGGCCAACATCCCAAATATCATACGACAAGAAGGGTTGATGGATGAAGAGACTAGAGGTCCCAGTCTGTCCACCCATCTGGGTTTTTCTCCCTACCGAGGTAGGGACGAGGGGACTTTCAAGAGGCCATCCTACTTAGCAACCATACCCCATGTGGGTTTTTTTTGTTCAGATTGGTTTAAGTACGTAACAGTCAAAGCATGGTTAACATAACATAACTGTTGACTGTTACATACTTAAACCAATCTGAACAAAAAAACCACATGGGGTATGGTTGCTAAGTAGGATGGCCTCTTGAAAGTCCCCTCGTCTCTACCTCGGTAGGGAGAAAAACCCAGATGGGTGGACAGACTGGGACCTCTAGTCTCCATCCATCAACCCTTCTTATCCTCTCATACACAGCCACTGGTGGGAACATTTACATATCTTCATATAAAATACAAGAATCAATGCTGGGGATGGAAAGGGAACAGTAGTCACTGTTTAAATAATCCAAGTGTACGTGAAAATGCAGAAGTTTCCCTTTCCCGCATTGTACCAATCAACATTCAGGGCATCTAGTAGCTAGAGATGGCTGAGTTAATTGCAAAGCCCCTAAACATGGTGTCATCACCAAACTTGCTGGAGATACAGAGAAGGGTTGGGGTATACTACAAAAAAATGATGTCTCTAACACGAATAGTTGTTGCATACATTAAGTTCAAAGTCAAGACAAAATTAAAAAAAACTGAATTTCAACTTTTGAACTTCATTTATACAAAAACTACACGTGCTAGAGCAAAACTTTTTTTTTTCATGTTCCCACAACCCTTCTCTACATCTCCAGCAAGTTGTGAGCTGTTTGCAGAGCCTCTGAACATGGTATCATCCCCAAAGTCAGCAAGTCAAAAAATTCGGACATCTCTACTAGCAGCATAGAAAACAAAAAGTTCTAACTGTGCCGCGGTGTAAGCTGGCGATGGCGAATGAAACGCATGGATCTAACGTTCGCTTAACGTCTATGGAATCCACAATCTAGAATAGTGTACAAATCTGCAAATGAAATAACGAGGAGCAGCTAAGTATTACAGAGAAAGAATTATGATGTACAACAACTTGCATGGGTCATAACTAAAGTGAGCAGAGCGAATGTGCAGTCATCTCCACAATGCGAAGCATTACAAACAAGTGCTGGAGAGGACAAGCGTGCAACGACGCTCTACCCATCGCCACTCATGCTTCATCTACGTCATACGCTCCTCCAGTGTATGCAACACAAAATCTAGGTTTCAGTATGTTTGGCATCATCTACATCAGGGGTGGGCAAACTTTTTGACTTGTGGGCCACAATGGGTTTGTAAATGTGACATAGGGGCCGGACCAAGAGCCTGCAAGGGCCACACGGCATAGGTGTCCTAAGTCTAAGCACAGGATATAAAAAAAAAAAAAATAGAAGCTTTTGATTAAACAATCTATTCACCAAACTATGTTCTCTAGGAAACAATCCAACAATTATCCTCCAGGTGTTTTCTTCACTCATTGCAGGGAATGAGGGGAGCTTCACACCAAGGTGACCAAGGGCCAAATTAAAAGACTAAAGGGCTGGTTTTGGCCCCCGACCAGACAGGAGTGCCCAGTCGTTTTCCGGCTGCTGCAGACGGATAGCAGCCTGGGAAACGACAGTGTAAGTGTAGCCTTAAGCCCCGCATACACGTTTAGATTGTGACCCGATGTTTTGGCCAATCGGCGTCATCACGCGCGGTCAATTAGACGAAAAATCTGGTCACAATCAGCCTGGCACCCTTTGTGTGCCAGCACTGTCCGTCAGGGCCCTGACAGTGGCCCGAGCAGCTAGGGGGACACGGCAGACAGCATCTAGGGACCCGGCTGTGAGAACTGGCTGCGAGGTCACTGAGACGGTCAGTGAGCTGTCAGCCGAGCAGGAAGAGAGAGGGAGGAGCTTCTAGCACGCCCCCCCCCCTAGTGTGGCAGGGGAGCTGCGTCTCTGTCGGCTCTCAGCCAGTAGACGACAGAGACACTGAAAGGAGAAACCAGCCGCAGATCTTCTACTTCCACGGTCTCCATCCAAAGCGACGGACATTAATCATGGTTTACAAGCATGTCAGATAACGCTGTTTTCTAGCGGGATTGATTGGTCCCACTAAAAAACAGGGATGGTCGCATTAGATATGGGCCAGAAAGATGGCCGTGAGCGCGCGCGGTGCTGGAACCGGCCATCGGTCTACCCCATATCTATGCGTGTGTTGGCACCTTTACTGGCAGGGTAATCAGATCTGTAACAGAAGAAAACCATATAGAGAAAGTTGTGATGCCAAATATACTGGAAACTGATTTAGGGTTCATACACACACACACACACGTATGCGCACACACACGTTTCAAAACACAACCAATAAAAAAAAAAAATCCCTGGTTTAATTGTTTTCCATTGCCAACTTCATTTGAAATCCGTATTTTCTTTACAAACACATGCTAAATCCACAAACCAAGGAATGGGAAGTCCCCCAGACCCCGAAAAACATAGGCGATGCAGATATCTCACACAACTCCAGCTCGGAACCATGAAAACTCTCGCTGGAAAGTCCAACTATTTACCATTTAACCTTCCGAATTCCTTTTACATCAACATTTCTATTCTTCTCCAAACATCACGCTCAGTGAAGGTCCCCACACACGTAGCGAGCGGGGGTCGACAGATGAGCTGTGGAGAGCTCACAGCATCAGCGGGCACCCTTTGTGTGCCGGCCATTTGTTTGAGCGGGGACTCCGGTCCCCATTGAAACTAACGGCATCGGGCAAAGATTACAGACATGTCTGTTCTCTGGCCGACCGAGCTTTGGGGCGACAGGGATCTGTTGCCCCATGTG
>CM070043.1:1605058-1615839 GCA_036250615.1 Ptychadena robeensis
TTTCACCATTTGCAAACTTCTATCAGAAGTAAAAACTCCGCTAACAACAGATCCAGAAAGTCTTTGTGTAATGTTTCCATTACACCATCAAAAGGGTTAAATTGCAAACGTAAAAAAGGAAATTGGTGTGCGAGGAAAGTGCGTGCCACGCTTCATTGGTAGGGTGCGCTGTAGTGTTGCATCATCACTATAGACTCCTCCTACACAACGTTGTGTAATATTGATCAGCCGTTCCTTTGTGTTTTGGATGATATTTCTGGTGTCCGTGGTTTACCAATAACTAGAACCTAGTCATGTGATATCTATACCATTTACAATGACCTTCCGCTAGACCAATGGTTCTCAACCTTTTCAGATCCGCGACCCTGGAAGTGACATCACAAAGTATCACTTCCTGGATTTGGAAAGCGGAAGCGCTGGCACAGAGAGTCACTTCTGCGTTCCAAGTACACTCCACAATGTCACTTCTGGCACAATCAGGTAAATGGAATGTTCCGCCCGCTTGTGCAAATAATGTGCGGGGGGGGGGGGGGGGAAGAGAGTTAGGATGGAGTGTAATGCCTCATCCGTCCTCAGTTAGCAAGGGGAAGACATTACTCTTCCTCCTAACTTCCCAGCCCGCTTGTGGCCATCAACGCTGCTGCTGCAGCTCTTATGCTTCCAGAGAACTCGGCGACTCCTGTGATATGGTCAATCGACCCCCAAGGTGGTTCCAGACCACAGGTTGAGAACCACTGTGCTAGAGCATAGGTGTCAAACTCTGCCCCACCGAGCAAAGGGATGGGGGCATACATGGACTACACACAGGGATGGGGGCACACATGGACTACACACAGGGATGGGGGGACACATGAACTACACACAGGGATGGTGGCACACATGAAATGTACACACAGGGATGGTGGCACACATTGACTACACACAGGGATGGTGGCACACATGAACTGTACACACAGGGATGGTGGCACACATTGACTACACACAGGGATGGGAGCACACCTGGACTACACACAGGGATGGGGGCACACCTGGACTACACAAACACTGTACATACAGAAAGAGGGGTATACATGAGCTACACGCAGGCATGGGGGCACACATGGACTACACACACTGTATAGTTTAGTTGTAGTCCATGTGTGCCCTATCCCTGCCTGCAGTGTAGTTCAGTTATAGGTATGGGTATGGGTTGACTACATCCAAATGTTTACATTTGGGCCGGCGTGTATTTGAGTTTGACACCCCTGCGCTAGATCTAGGCGCCATTTTTGAACCCCAAAATATCATTGCGCATGCGAACTGTGAATGAGATATTGAGTTGGTGAGCGAACCCAGCTGATCGGATATGTATTGTCTGTCTACAGCAAGAGAAGAACTTTCCTTGTACGATCCACCTCATTGAGGCTATAACTGCCGGTCCCGGTTGTTGGCGACATAAGCACGCCCGTCACATTCTCATTATTGCACTACCAACTACGCCTTCTACTATTTCCTAACTACATCCAACCTCCCGCCCACCCGCCCGCCCGTCCAAAAAGTTGAAAAACTCTAAAAAAAATAAATAAAAGAAAGTTCCTTATTGTACAGGGCGACCAGGAAAGTGAGAAGAGTAACTTTATTTTATTCGTTTTGTTTTTTCCTTATTCGTGATATGCTCATCCTTCCGTAGTTCCATTCTCAGGACATTGGCTGCGGCATCGTCCCACATGATGTATATGAATGTATGTATATTCAAAAAAAATAATAATAATACATACGTAAAAATTGAATGGATGGAATACTTTCATCTCTGCGAATGGGAAGTGAGAACCGGTTTTGTTTTTCTTGTTTTTACGTACAGACTTTTTTTTTTTTCGTTTTTTTTCCCCAGACATTCGTCAACTCCTTTGCGGTCATACAAACATAGTTTGTAATTCATAGGCTATAGAAAGTCCTGTACAAAGTCTGGTGACATTAGTGGCCCCAATATGAAGTCTGTGTGTTTGCAATGGAAAAAAATAAAGGAGGAAAAAAAAAAGAAAAAAAGTTTGTGAACCATCTAAGCGTTCCCGCTTGCGGAGTAGGAAAATTGGGGAAAGTGCGGCCGTCTTTCATTGTCGACAAATTCCAGATTATCGTCTGCAAAGAGAAATAACGGATAATAAATATTGTTATTAAGTGGTTTCCTTTTAGCTAACTACTACCCTGCTTCCCCAAAAATAAGGCTGAGTTTCCACTTGAGCGGAAGCCCGCGGCGCGGCTGCCGCCGCTAAGGACCGCCGCCGCTAAGAACCGCATCTCATGCGGTTTCTAGCGGCGGCCATTCATCCCTATGGCCGCGGTCAGTGCTGGGCGGCCGCGGAATTGCGCGGACGGCCGCCTAAAAACTCGGTCGACCGAGTTTTTAGGCGGCCGTCCGCGCGATTCCGCCGACAGGGGACCAGCGCCATTGAAGTGAATGGGCGCGGATGCAGCCGCGCCGCGGGCTTCCGCTTCTAGTGGAAACAAGCCCTAAGGCATCCTCCAAAAATAAGACACCCTTGCCTCACGCTGAAATATAAGGCATCCTCTGAGAATAAGGCATCACCTGAAAATAAGGCACCTTTACATTTTTGCCTCACACTGATATATATATATTGGTACTGTAAGGATATGTTTCCACAGCATTGTGTGATCCCTCGGGACCCCTACATTAAGCGCAGTGCTTGGTAAGTGTGTCGGGACAGATCACATACACTTGCACTACATTAACCCCTGCATCGGCGGAATGGCTCAGTGCCGTGAGAACACAGCATCGTCCCGAGTAGGTAAAGTGTATGTAATCCGTCTGGACCCCCCCGCTTAACGTAGGGGTCCCGACGGATCACGAAACGCTGTAGAGACATGGCCTAACTCTGGACAGGGGGGATCAGAGAGGGCAATCAGAATGATACAGGAGGATCAGAAGGGGTTACTAAAATGGAAACCCCCCCCCACCCACTTCCCGAGTCTCCTGTGTCATTTTGATTCCCCCCTCTGATCCTAAACAGGCCCCTTCAGAGGTAAAATGGGAAAATGTACCTTATACAGACTATACGACGCACATTTTTAGCATAAAAATAAATAGGAAAGTGGCCCTGCGTCTTATGGTCCGAATGTGTAAAACAAGTGTCTATTTACATTGTGCATTGCAATAAATAAATGATGTGGCACAGACTCATATCTCCTCTGCTTGTGGGTAAGTTGTTAGTGCCAGATTGTAAAGTGTGTCTCTTCATAAGTAGCTCAGTGTGTTCAGAGAATGGGTACTGCTAGTGTATAGACACATGGTAAAGTTTCAGCCCTGACACCCTGCAGTGAAGACCTCCCTCCTGGCACTGGCCCTCTTTGTCTGGAGGAATACAGAGTGAATACTGCATGGTCCAGTCCTGCCCACTTTGCTGTATATTCACTTCATATCTGTGTCTTTTTTTTTTTCTTTGTTTCTCTTTACACATTTTCTCTCTAAAACTTTGAGGTGCGTCTTATAGTGCAAAAAATACAGTATATATGTGAAAAACTAAGTAAAATATATACAGACTAAGACACACCCATTACATTGGAGCACCTTATCTGGAAAAGAACGGCCTGGTAACAGCCGGTGCTGTAGGCAGGTAATGTGGATCAGGTCCCCCTGTACTAAGCACATTCCTTGGTGGGGATAACGACGGACCTGATCCACATTACCTGCCTATGGCACCAACTGTTTCCAGGGCATTCTGCTGATTCGCCGGCTGGAGGTTGACGTACTGCACTACTTTGACCCTCAGCCTGGCGGATCAGCGGAACGCCTGTAGGCAGGTTATATGGATCGGGTCCGTCGGTACCCTCTGTACTAAGCACATTCTTTGGCGGGGATGACGACGGACCCGATCCACATCACCTGCCTATAGCACTGGCTGTGGACCAGATTGTGGAGACATAGCCTAAAAAGTGCTGTACCATTAGACTGCCAACCATAGGGCCTTCAGATACCCCAGACTGTGTGCCAGTATGTAGAACACCAACTGCACTAGAAACCAGTTTAATTGTTTGACTTTGAATGAAGCAAGAAGGAATGGTCTTCTATAAGGGGGCCGCACATATCCACATGTTCCCCCCCCCCCCCCACGCTCTGCTCAGGAACCCCCAATCCTGACATTACACTGGGGGAGGCAGTTGAACATGTGTCCTGGCAAACCACAACATGTTCTGTAGGGTGGGTGGTATCTGTAGGCAACTTCTAACAAATGGCTTCATCCTGTGAAACCGTACGCCGCTTCTTGAAGTTTGGGATTTGGCGTGGAGTCTGAAAGGTTTGATCAGAGAGTAAATACCCCGAATGGCTGGAAGATTAACAAGCGGAGGACAGGCGATAACATTGTCACTGGGAAATTCTCATTACTCCCTGAAAGCTTGGGACCAGCTGCTGCAGAACCTCTGCCTACGGCCAGCAACATGCAGCTTCTTCAAGTTATATATGGAGTAGACATAAAAGTTCAGCACCATGGTACGCTCTGACTTCCCCACTTGCCACTAATGGGATTTTCAGCTTCAGTTTGTCATGTAATGGAAAAAGAGACAGCTGTTCTAATCTCTCGATGTAGACTGCCCATCAGCCACCCTTCCAGGACACGGGCAGAGGACAGCTTTCCGATACTCACTGCACTGCCTGAAATATCCCAAATATTCCGCATTCTCAGGATTGTCCAACATATTTATTTATAGATCACCCCTGGGAGCTTCCAATCTAAGGCTATGTTTCCACATCCGTCGGGACCCCCTCCGCTAAGCGTATTGCAAAAGCATTTGGCCACATTACAGCCACAAACATGACTAAATTTTATTGGAATTCCGCGTGAAAGACCAATACAAAGTGGTGTACACGTGAGAAGTGGAAGGGAAATCATACATGATTTTTTTACAAATAAATAACTGTTGGGGTGGGGTGTGCGTAATTATTCAGCCCCCTTTGGTCTGAGTGCAGTCAGTTGCCCATAGACATTGCCTGATGAGTGCTAATGACTAAAATGAGTGCACCTGTGTGTAATCTAATGTCAGTACAAATACAGCTGCTCTGTGACGGCCTCAGAGGTTGGGAGCAACAACACCATGAAGTCCAAAGAACACACCAGACAGGTCAGGGATAAAGTTATTGAGAAATGTAAAGCAGGCTTAGGCTACAAAAAGATTTCCAAAGCCTTGAACATCCCACAGAGCACTGTTCAAGCGATCATTCAGAAATGGAAGGAGTATGGCACAACTGTAAACCTACCAAGACAAGGCCGTCCACCGTCCACTCACAGGCCGAACAAGGAGAGGCCCATGGTGACTCTGGACGAGCTGCAGCTCAGGTGGGGGAATCTGTACTCCACTACGCTCAGCCTTGCATCGGCAGAACCGCTCAGCGCAGTGAAAACACAGCATCCACTGAGCAGGTAAGTGAATGTGCTCCGTCTGGACCTCCCGCCAAGCAATACGATTAGTAGAGGGGATCCCGATGCATGTGGAACCCCCCCCCCAATACCTCCTAGAAGAATCTGAGATACCAATATGCCAGAAGAGGAAACCAGATCAGCAGAATGCCACAAGGCCATGGCTTTTTTCCGGGACGGTGGAGATGTGCATTATAATTACGTGTTTGTAGGTTTGGAATGACCCATGAGATACGTGGCCGGCACCTGCTGGTGTCACGGTTGTTGCATTTCACAACTCTTTTCATTCAATTCATGGAAGATCATCAGCTTCTTCAGCAGGTTCTAGAAGCAGTCTGTATTTAGTCATTGTTATTATTCTGAATAAATACAGCTTTGCAGAGCCTGAAGTCATATCATGTCACTTCGGGTATATGTCTCCCTTGTGTTGTGAGCTCTGTCGAGACCCCCAGCGTTAACACGGGGGTCCGGATGGAGCACATACTCATTACCTGCCCAGCGGATCCTATGTTCTCACTGCGCTGACGCGATGCATCGGTTAGCACAGTGCAGTACATTAACCCCTGCATCGGCGGATGTGAAGAGAGGACCCGCCAGGCAGGTAATGTGTATATGCTCTGTCGGGACCCCACCAAGCACTGCGCTTAACGTAGGGGGTCCAGACAGAGCACACAACGGAGTGCAGACATAGCCTAACTGTCCCTTAAATTCTAATATCTCCACTATAGTCACTAACGGTGTAGGGACAATATTGGGGAAAGCCACTTTATCTGCAAAGAGTTTGAATGTCTTCAATAGGTTCTGTTCTGCCAGAGATTCATGATATTCAAATGCAAAAAACAAACATTCTAGTCACTTATCCGCCACAAAGCCCATGTTATTTATGTTATAAGTTCAAGCTATATACTACAGTAACAAAAAATATATATATACATGTGTGAACTATCTTACCACCTGAGCGTTGGTAAACCCCAAAGTCAGGTCATGGACCTCTTCAGAAACCACAGCCCAGTCTATTCTCCCATTTGATGGAATAATTAGTGAGGAGCAGCAGCACACAAAAAAAGGATACCTGGCTGCCAAAATCAGCTTTAGGCTGTGTTTCCACGGCGTCAAAGGAGGGATGTTGACGCATTACATTAAATCACTACGTTGACAAGGCCAAACCCAAGTAGAGCTGGCAATACACTATTAGATCTCTCTGTCAGATTTCCTTTAGATCTACCAACAACTATGTAGTGCCGGGTCCTCTGCGATTGAACACAGGTAGACTTGATGGTTTAGAAAGTCACTCATATTACATGGTTTTGGTAAAACAAAAGGAGATCTAAAGGAAATCTGACAGAGAAATCTAAATGTGTATGGGGGTATTGACACACCCATAGACAATGACTTGAATTCGTCACCATGGTGATAATGGACTGTCTCACAGACTCACCCAACATCACTTCCTGTCTTTCGAAATCATCACTTCCTGGACCGCAAAGGAGCAGAAGAATGGGCAGAAAGGTCCCTCAGTCTGGATGTCCTAACGCATCATAGATACATTACATGGAGGGACCTTGGCGGACTCAGGGACGCCGTGGAAACATAGTCTTAGGCTAAAACACCATTTACCTTTTCTAACCATCCTTTTAAAACTCTCACTCAAGAGCTGGCCATACACCTTTAGATCTCTCTGTCAGATATCCTTTAGATCTACCAACAACTATGTAGTGTTGGGTCCTATGTGATAGAACACAGGTAGACATGATGGTTTAGAAAGTCCCTCATATTACATTGTTTTGGTAAAACAAAAGCAGATCTAAAGGAAATCTGACAGAGAAATCTAAAGGTGTATGGGGGCCCTAACATTCTACAAACCTACTCCATGTAAAACAGACACATCATTCCAGTACCTTGGTCAGGCGGTGTGATGGTGATCATCTGCGCCGTAAATTCTTCATCGAAATACCTTGTATCTGTCTCTGATGTGACTTGTGGTTTAAAGGGTGGTACAAGCTGGAGAGGGAATAAACAGATGATGAGAGATATGTTTATAAGCAGCACATAAAGATCTTCACGTACACAAAGCTCGTACCCACAAGTGTCAGAATACCCACTCTCTGGATGAGATGAGGGTCCTGGGTCATATATATCACTAAATAGAGAAGCACTGGGTCCATGCAGGAATTTTATTGATGTAGAATAAGGCTGTATGTTAAATTTTTTGGTAAATAAATTCCATAAATCCATTCACAGTGTCAGGCTCTTCAAAAAGTTTCTGTAAGATTATTGGGCAGTTTCTCCCTACAAGATATTATCACAGACGCTTGGTTTACTTTTGCAGTTCTCAAAACTAGATTTGACTCGGCAGAGATCACATGCCGCCTCTTTACAGCAAAAATGTGAACAGAGTTCAGAAAAATACCTTAATCCTATTGTTCTACAAAACTATGAATACAGAATCACCCCCTTCAGTGCTACGTTTCATGAAGTTCAGTGAATAGAAACAATATTTTTGATTGTTTGGAGTGGAATAGATCTGCACAAGAAGAAAGTGAAACGAAGTGTGAGGAGGGAGGGGCTAGCTATTTAAATTGGTTATTATGAAGGTAATGATTATTTTTCTCCTTCCTGAGTACAACAGAAAAGTTCTCCAAATATGAATGATTAACCTAAACTGGGGATAAAAAAATATATATGAAGTTGTGATTCTAAAACTCTTCATCGGCTTGTATATTAAAGTTATACTGGCAAGAACTAGTCTTTATGTAGAAAACTAGGATTTATATCAAGCCTTACTGACTAGTGATTTAAATCAGTTCAGTTTATAACAAATCCACCCTGGTGTCCCTAAAGCAGCCCATACACGGGTCAGATTTTCAATCAATCGACTTAAAACGATAAATTTTTTAATCGATTGATTGAGAATTGAGTTTTGCCCACCTGGTTAAATCGACTTAATCCGATCAAAATTGAGTGAAAATTCAGTCGTTTTTTGATCGGACTGGATGGTAAATTTTGATCGGTCGATTGAAAATTGGTTCAGTATTTTGAGAACCAAGTGTGGTCAACCAATTTTTTTTCTACCTATTCTACCTCACATCTGATTGAAATTTCAATCGGACTATTTTGGATCGATTGTTATGTCGAGTGAAAAAAAACGATCAAAAATCGATCAAAAATCTTGTACTACATATGGGGCATGATACAATCGACATACAATTTTATAACGACTTAAAAATTGATTGTTTTAAGTTGATTGATTGAAAATCTGTCCCGTGTATGGCCTGCTTAACCTGGAAGTCTTCCGAGATAATGAAGGCCACTGCTGGGTTAAACTTTATAACCATTATAACCATAAACCATCATACATTTTTCAAAGAGTTAATGAACTTCAGATTTCCTTATCCTGACTGGTTGTCTTTACAGCTTTACATACCTAGGCGATGTTTATGCTCAACAGAAATGAAGATGACATTGTATCTACAATGGGAGAAAGCCACACTAATGGGGTCCACTTGAGAATCAATGCAAGTCTACTAATGGAAAAGGTATGGAGATCATTCCGTATATAGTATTCTCTGTGAAGAGCAGATCATACATTAAGGCCCCCACACATGTAGCAAGTGGGGAGTGACAGATGAGTGGTGGAGTGCAATGTGATGACGGCACCATCACTCAGAGTATCGGTGGGCACCCTTTGTGTGCCGGCCTCTAGTTTGGATGGGGGCGGCGGTCCCCATTAAATCTAATGGCATCAGCCAGAGATTTACGGACATGCCGATTTTGGCAGAAAAATCGTCCACGGCTCGCTACATGTGTGGGCGCCTCCCCGTGATGGAGAAAAACAAGCTTATAATAATTAGCCATGCTCATTCTATGCAGTGCAGCTTTTCCATCCCTTATCTCTGCGGGGATAGGAAAGGGGATCACATTTGTTACATAATGCCAAAGGTAGCGGCCAGCTTCAAAAATGGTGTGACCCAAGATTGGCTGGAGAACATAACACTTAACCTCCATAGCGGTTGAGACGAACCCTGTTCGTTTGCCGATCAAGGTCGTCCCAAAAAGCCGTCTTCATCTGTCTTCATCGCTGCAGCATTTCCGGGGTTTCGGCACTGCCCCGATCGCGTCACGGTGACGCAGATTGGGCGGGGGGGGGGGGGGGGGGGGGGGGGGGGGGGGGGGGGGGGGGGGGGGAGCCGGCGCCATAGACCACCATGCATCCGTGTCTTTCCCACTCATGCAGCTGGTGTCAATTATGACACCGGCTGCGTGAAGAGCCGCGGAGGGAGAGACTGACAGGCAGTGTACTTTGTGAAACGGGCAGTGCGCTAGGAAGGTTAAGCAGGGTACAGATTGATGGATGCTTCGAGCGCCGCGCATGCTCACGGCCTTCTATCTGGCCCATATAATATGCGCCCATCGCTGTTTTTGAGCGGGACAAATCAATCCCACTCGAAAACAGCCATATCAGACATGACCGTAAATACATCCGATGTCTGATGCTTTGCATAGAGACCGCGGTTTTCCAGGCAAAGCTTTGGCTGAGCTGGGGAGAGAGCAGAGCTGTCTCTCCAGCTTCTCCGATATCTGACAGCAATGTGATGGCGTCATCACACCGCTGCAGGGTACATCGGACGGCTCGAATATAGAGCTGTCTGTACCCTGCTTTAGTCGAGTCATCAGCATCACCTCCCCTGCCCTCCTGGCCAATACTGACAGAGAGAAAAGGTCATGTGCTGAGCACCAATCAGAGGCTGAGACCGCATGCACAGAGGTCAGCGCACACACAGTAAGAGATGGTGCTTCTCTCTGTGTGCGCGCTGACCATGCTGCTTCTGCCTCTGATTGGCAGGGAGGTTCAGGGAGACAATTTATTCAACCAGGCAGGATATATTCAAGATGTGGGAACAAATAAATATATACTGTATGTAGAAAATCAAGATGGAGAAACATTGGTGGTATATGGGGGGGGGGCGTGAATGCCTAGCTCAGTGCTTCCCCAACTGGGGGGCGAGCGCAAAGGTATTCCAGGGAGCTCTGGCCCTCATTCTTAACCTGTGTTTGAATAGGGAGGGGGGCTCGAAAATGTTCCTAAATAGAAAAGGGGGGCCCTGCAAGGAAAGTTTGCAAGGAAAGGCATGGAAGCCAGTGGTTCCCAGATTTATTCTACCAAACAGATGACATGCATGCAAAATGCACGAGCGGAGATAAAACCTATGTTTGGCAACAGCAGAACGTATTAATTATTAATAGAAGGTCCTTAGAACTGCAAAGGGCATTCATTTAGCGCTCAACCACAGACATGATGGGAACCGAGCAGAACTATGACAGAGTGGTTATTTGTAATGCTGACAGATTGCCGCCGCCGCCCCCCCCCCC
>CM070043.1:1653073-1665143 GCA_036250615.1 Ptychadena robeensis
CATAACGCAAGGGAGGTTAAATTAATGTTCAATAAAAGTTGCATTAGCCCAGTGACACGAGCCAAAAGACCATCATCCCAGACCAATAGAAAGGCAGCCAAAGAATCTTATAGGTAGAAGAAATTGGCTTCCCTGCTCTCTCTTTAAACAGCTCATTGCAAACGATAATTCGCCGAATAGATGCGCACCATCTTTGGCAATGGATCCCTGGCTGTTACTTCATTCCCCATCCAAAGTAATGGCGATCGGATAGGAATTTACCAACATGTTGGATCCCTGTTTTATCGACATTTACTTGGAGCTGGACCGATGGCTCCAGATGGCAGGACCAGATGACCGATGGCCAGCATTCAATTACCGAACTATCGTGCACAGCAATCGTGTGTTTGGGAATCACTAAATCAATCACTAAATTTTCCTGTGTATGGCCAGCTGAAGGGCATGTGTCCACAGCGTGGTGTGATCCGTACAGCACTAACCCCTGCATCGGCTCAGCGCTGTGAGAACAGAGCATCCACCAGGCAGGTAAAGTGTATGTGATCCATCGGGACCCCGCCAAGCACTGCACTTAACGTAGTGGTCCCAACGGATCACAAAATGCTGTGGAGACATAGCCTTAGTCTTTATCTGCTAATAGAAAAAGTCATGTTTTTCTGTAGTTGTACTTAAAATGTTATTGTTGTTTTGCTATGTTTATAAAATGTTTAATAATATGTGAGTTAATATTAAAAAAATCATGGTGTTGGGGTTAAATAATCAGTAAAATCAAACTTTTAGGTAAAGAACATCCAATAAAACATCCAAAACATCCAATAGGTAAAGAACTGTCCAATACAAATGAACAGCAATGCAATCAAACCCAGAGGGAGCCGTACGTATATGTAAATCTGGACTGTCCTCTGAAAGTTGAGCTCGGTCACACCCCTCCCACCTCCGCAGCCTTTAATATGACGGATGGTCTCTTGGTTGCATGAGAGTTTTATTGATATAAAAAAAAAAGTACTTACTGGCTACGGAGAAATTGTTCAAAGGGGTTTCTAACTGGTCAACATCTTGCGGGCGTTCTTTGTAACCAATGAAAGTACCGTCTGTCTTGAGGAGAAAGTAACGGGGCCGCCAGGTCTTTATGTACTCACCTGAAAATGTGGAAGAATTAGTTTTGTTAGAGTCAAATATAAAAAAAAACGTGAATCGGAGTCAGGCTGTTATCGTTTCATCACATTCAAATCAAATTTTCATTACATTTTTATATATAAGCAATACACAAAATAGACAATTTTACTACAGGGGATTTCTGAATATCGGATTCTGATTAAATTCATCGTCTATGGGTGCGTCAGTGCACCCATGCTTGAGTTGGGCTAATGGTGACGCAGCAGTACATCAACACATGTGGAAACATGCCAATCGAATGTAATGCAATGCATCAAGAACCCTCAGTTTGACGTACGATGTTGACGCATTATTTTGGGTAATACAATGTAATATTTTGAGTTATGACTCTGTGGGAGCATAGCCTAAAGCTAGGAACACACATATAGATATGGCCCAGATCGATGCCCGCTTTGAGTGCCGTGCGCACTCACGGCCAACTATCTGGCCCATCCCTGTTTTTGAGCAGGACCAATCAATCCAGCTCGAAAACAGGGATATCCGACATGACCGTAAACCACGGCCGAAGTCCATTGCTGGGTCTCCATGCAAAGCATTGGCTGACCTAGAGACACAACAGTGCTGCGTCTCCAACTCCTCCGATATCAGGCAGCAGCGCTATGATGTCATCGCGCTGGAACCTCAGACGGCTCCTATATCCAGCCGCGTGTTCCCTGCTTAAGAGTACCCAACAAAAATATTTAAATAACAGATAGCAACATAAGACTGGACACAGAGTGCGATGAAGGCAACACCACCAACATCAGTAACCTCCTCCACCAAGGCTTCCCTTTTTTGGTTAGATGCAATTGAAATATAGTAGAAACACTGTAGATTTAAATGAGACTAGTCATCGCCCAATGATAAAATAAAAGTATGATAACAACTCCAAGTAAAACAAGTTTGATTCACCCAATCTCTCCCTGGGTTTTGAAAGCGTAGCATAAAATTATGAACAATTACATGTTAAGATCACAAATTCTCAAGCCTCAATAACTCAGCTCAATATGCATTCACCATCCAGCCTGGCAAGGCACTTTGTTATGTCGGCTGGTGATTTAATGCGCACACAGAGGCGGCCAGCGCATTCAGAAGTCAAACTGCGTCATACACAGAGATAAATAATACACTGTATGTTTTGCAACATCTGATCCTTAAATGCATAGTGAATGTACAATTCCAAGCAGATGTCCAATGTATTACTTCTGCCATTGTCATTTTTCAACGTGACATATGGAGAACTTTTTTTCCCCCATTTACATTTTGCAGTGCAAGTGCTTTACACAACTATAGGCAATTTACTAATCAACAACAGACTTAATAGACAAGCAGAAATATTTAGTTAGATTTTGCGGAGAAGAAAAATGAACAGAAAAATAAAACAGAACGGCGTCGTAGTAAACTTCATTACCAACTTCCAAAAAAGCACGCTGGCTAAAAACTTTGCAGAGAAGGGGACAGGGTAAAGTATTAGCAATATTAACCAATACAGCCCGGTGGACATATTGGTGATTTGGCAGGCAGGTTTACTGCCTTCAGCTACCTGGAAGACATTTTATGAGGAAAGCTGCCTTTTCAAAGCAAGTTTCGAAGTTATTGGGCAACGTTTTCTTGTATCTGTGTATTATCTACCAACCATAAACAGACATGGCCTATCTCACGTAGAGTTGATGTTTTGATTGCATGGCAGCCATTTTTTCCCTACAAGGTCCTACTTCTGGCAACCTATATAGCCTCATGGGCAAATATATATGCTTGCTTAGATCTTAACTACTTTGGAAGGCCAGACTATTAATGCAAGGTCAGACATTATTACATATCTATAGGTTTCATTGTACAGTGGACCCTTGAGTTAAAACCAACTCGACTTAAGACCAACTTGAGTTACAACCAAAATGTTGGTTTTAAGTCTTGACTTACAACCAGAATGATTTTCCACTTGCATGGAACCCATCTATAAAAGGCTACGGACTCTTCCAGGGAGAGAAAGGACGGCAAGGACCACCCCATTCCATGGGAACAAATTAAGGTTCATAAGTCAATGGTGCATTGTACTGTGTTTCTGCGAAAATAATCTTTTGCTCCCAAAGATGCCCTACATCTTATTTTCAGGGGATGTCTTATTTTTCCATGAAGAAGAATACGGCACTGGGGTATCAGGGTGGAGGGATCACTTAAAATGACACGGGGGATCAGAGGGGGGAATCAATATGGCACAGGAAACTCAGAGGGGGGATTACCATTTTAGTAACCCCTTCTGATCCTCCGGTGTCATTTTGATTGCCCCCTCTGATCCCCCCCATCCAGAGTTACAGTCTTGTATCTTTTCGGGTGGTGACTTATTTTCAGGGAAACAGGGTATATACAATAACTTCTGGTCTATCAGCTTGTTCAAGGCTACCTAAAGAAATATCAATAATTCCCAACATCTGAGCAAAAAGTTTTGGAATATCTGGAACGGACTATTCTCCGAAATATATACTCACCGTTTGTTCAAATGACTGCTAAATTTTAGATTTTCCAACCACCATTTCATGACTATGGCTAGTCTAAAGGTGAGCATACACCATTTGATTTTTCCATTCATGTGACTTGATGTTAATTGTTTAATCAATATTATACTATGCTTCCATGTGGTCAACATCCTAAAAATAATAATTTGAGAACAGATGAAGGGATAAACCTATCATCAACATTTTTCCCCCTGATACAACAGGGGCATAGGGACTTTGAAGGGCAAAATCAACAGAGTCAGTGAAATACAGTGGATTCATAAAAGTTCACTGATTTAATAGTCACAATAAAATAAAAAAAGTCATCACACAATCACATATACATTGAGTGATCTCTTATACACCAATGATGGAGATGAGGTATCCAATGATGGTAGGGTCAACCCCGATGTCGATTGTTCGAAAATCAATCGCTTTTTACCTAGATTGACTAAAAGTAATCAACAAAACCTGTGCAGTTGTGCAAATATCTTATGGGTTTTCTAGGTTTTACATCAGTCACACTGTGTGGAAGTCAATCTACTCGGGGATTAATTGAGCAAAAGTTGATTGGAGTTAAAAATCATGTCCAGAGATAACCGGAACACAATCCTGACAAGATCAAATATGTGTATAATATATATATTAGAAACCAAAAATCTAGTGGTACCACTATGCAAGTTTCTTTTCCATCATTTATGTCTTAAGAGGTCTATTCATAAAAGAAAAAAGGACTAAGGGTTTATCCCACAAAGGCATTCACAATAGACACGACGCAGATTAAAGAGATGAAAACGTTGAAGAACAATCGAGTCTTTGTTGGAGCTGATCCTTTTTTTCCCTTCAGTTATCCTATAGTATCCTTCCTGTAGGAGTATCAAGTTTATGGTCTCTCACAGCATTTCTCCCTAATATTTAGTTTTTTTAAGTTTAAAGAAACTGACCAGATCACGTGAACAGGAACTAAAAAAGGATAAACATAATTTAAAGAAAAAAAAAATTTAAAGTGTCCCTTAAAATTCAAATGTATGTGGTATAATAGAATAATGTCATGCATTAATCATTCTATGCTAAATCATTTATCTAACTTTTAAAAGTTTGTAGCAAGTTCAACCTATTGCCTGAAAAACAGGAAGGGGGAAAAAAAAAAAAAAATCACGTGACTCCGTAGTAAAAACCTATGTAAACATAACACAGCAGTTAAAAATCAGAACACCATGTGCGTGAATGTTTGCTGTATACAAAACACACCCTTTATGACCGAGTGTCACATGCAGGGGCTGAACGACTGTAGCTTTGTTCTTTATATGGTGTGAGTCTTGAGAGACACTGCTGCCCTCTTGGCATATGAAAAGTTAATCCTACTGAGAATTCAACAAGAATGCATTTCTATCCCCCCCCCCCCCCCCCCAACAATGCTTTACTGAATTGAAGCTGTCTAGCCCCTGATAGAGTGCCTAACATAAGAAACAGCTGCCACTCCCTAGGAAGCTCGCTGGGTAAGTGGAGTATAACGAGCATCAACGAAAACAAAAGAATATCCATCTTTATTTACCAACTGCTACTTGCTTGTTGCTGCATCAAGTCATTCCAAGAAGGATGCCACACCCTTCAAAAGTAGAAGGGTGCTAAACGGACAATATAAAAAGAAATAAAAGCATGCAAGAAACAGACAGATATCATATATTTGGGTTTTTAAATATATGAAATTTTAATAATAATATTTATGAAATAAAATGTAAAAAAAAATATATAAAATTTGAAGATCAGGAAGTGCCCATCTCCCAAAAGAAAACGACATTATGCCTTCACTTGTCTTCAAGTAAATGTAGACCCAGAGTGACTAATGACTAAAAGTGCAAAAGCGCTGCTTATTAAGTAATTAGCACAAAGATGTAATTTCTCAAGGGCAAGTTTCCCAGTGAGAACAGTGGAACATGTCTGTGTCTTTATTGTTGAAATTTCCATTTGTAACTTCCATTAGAAGCTCATATGACCAGGTGATAGCATAAGAGCACAATGGACCCCTAAAGTAGTAGTTTCTAAAGTGAGCCAAACATGTATCAAAGGTGGCCCATACATGCTTAAGCTGGCCATACACCTTTAGTTCCCTCTGTCAGATATCCAACAACTATGTAGTGCCGGGTCCTCTGCGATTGAACACTAGACTTGATGGTTTCGAAAGTCACGCATATTACATGGTTTTGGTAAAACAAAAGGCGATCTTAAGGAAATCTGACAGAGAAATCTAAAGGTGTATAGGGGCCCTTAGACATTTACTTTTGATCGTCTTAAAGCGGTTGATTTTTAGGATCGATCAAATAGAAAATTCATGGCACCTAACCTGGTTTGATTGACCAAATGTGATTGAAATTGAACATGAAAATTCTTTGAAAAGTGATGGCTACGTTGGTAAATTTTTGAAAGTATTTTAAATACAAACAATTGATTTTTGCTCAATCAAATTCGTTTGCATGGAACTATTTGTTGTATCATGGCCACCATTTTTTAAATTCAAAACCACTTTTTGATTGAAATACAGTGAATTTATCCCGGATTTTTAAATCGGGCTAATTTAGGTGGGAGGAGGCGTTACTCTCCCTCCTAAGATGATGTGCGGGGTAGGACATTAGGGAGGGTAACGCCCTCTCCCTCCTAAGTTAGGCAGGTACTAAATACGAGGGTGGGGACTTTAATCTCTCGCTACCGTAAATTACGTCAATCACTTTGGGTATTTGGAATGCGGAAGAGCCGGATCGACTTCCCGGAAGTGACGTCACGTCCCTTATTCCCGGCCAGTGAAGATGACAACTATGCTCATTGCAATGAATGAGCATTTATTTTTAATAGCAGGAAATTTAAAAAGATCACGTCCCTGTCACTTGTCACCTATCACACTTCAATGCCATCATAAGTGATGCTAGTGATACATGGACTTAGCACTCCTATGGTGGGTCGGCCATTACAGACTCTTGGTCTGGCCCCTTTATCAAATTAAAGAAGCCAATGTGGACCACGAGTCAAAAAGTTTGCCCACCCCAAAACACTGATGGTGTGGGTTTCAAAAATTTTATCCAATTTTCCGTTTTTCCCCCCTGCAAGCCTGGTACTACTGTGAATTTATATTCAAAATATTGCATTACAAAGTGTTGTATTCACATCAAAATAAAAATTGACAAGAATCAAAATTTGCTACTTTCAATCGAAAGACAATTTGATGATTGTTTACATGCACTGCTTATTTGTTAGACTGAAAGCCAACTTCAAATATATAGCTCTAAAACCGCGGTACTCAAAGACAGGGGAGTAACAGTCTGGATCAACGTGTATTACACTGTAAAGAGGATTAGTGGATTCAAACAAATGATACATTGTCTTTAACGCTATGCATATGGCATGTAAGTTCAATCCACTTCAAGTGTTAGCAACCGGACGTCTGTCCAGCTCTCAACAGCTGCAAGATAGCCACCCCTGAGACAGAGATAGAAGAGCCATCCACGGGACGGTGAACAGCCTTGTACATGTGCATACATTAACCTAAACTGGAAAGCTCGAAAGAAACCCATGAACGGTCAAATATTCCTATGTAACCTCTACATATAAAATGTTATTGCCATTTCAAGACATCTAATACTCCTGACCGCCCCCCCCCCCCAAAAAAGGGGGTACCCGTTGGCAAACTAGGATGTACTCTTTGCACAATTGACTAAGACACAAAATGAAACATTAAAGCCCCCCATACACGTCTAGATTTTCTGTTCAATCAAAAAACTTAAAAAGATAATTTTTGGATCTGGGAAATTGGTGATGGATTGTATGTATGCCAACTGTAGTAACAGATATTTGATCAACTTTTTTTGGATCGACTGAAAGTGTAATCAATTTCAATACAACCAATTAAAAATTTACCAGCACGTCCAATAATTTTTCAATCAATTTTTCCCCCCAATTTTAATGGTTTTAGGTTGATCAAACCATGTGGGCTGCCATAGATTTTCAATCAATCAACCCAAAAAATTATTGAATTAAGTTGACTTTTCAATCCAAAACTAAAGAAAATAAAATTGACGATGTCTAAATAGCTAATCCCACCAAAATTAAAATCGATATAATAACATAAATCTGTAAATAAAAGTCATTTTAAAATAATTCTAATCATTGAAAATTAGAGGCATTTTGATATATTCTCCTCTTAAGCTAAATAATAAAATACTTATTAAATTGAAATAAAACTTTTTTTGCTCGACTGACCTAAAGTTTTTTGTAATAAAAAATTTGAAAAAGAAAACAAAATAATTAAAAATAAAAGTTTTGTATAATTTTTTAATATTAAAATTTCTTAAAAAAAAAAACTATATAATAAATAACAAGCTCAAACCATAAAACTTTATTGTGTACCAAAACACTTCCAGACAACTTTTTTTTCTTCCTCTTCTTAATTCGCCCATGTATAAGTTTTCCCCACTTTCTTCTGTCTAAAAAGAAGTGGGGAAAAAAATTTAAAATCCACTTGCCAGTCGTATTATGGGATTTAGACAGCTTGGGAAAAAAAAATTATGCAAATGCAATTCGCAATATGCACACCAACAGACAAGGACCTCTGCCTTGTTTGTCTATTCACAGTGGTACAGAAGGGGGCCATGTCTTTTGTTATTTTTTTTTTCTCTCGTGGACACTCTCTGGATGTGTTCTCAGCCTTTGCCTCCAGCATACAGCTGCGGACGGCTCTGGCTGTGCCCTGCATCTCAATGAGGCGGCTTAGACTGCAGTCAAGGGTGCTTCCCAATGGGGAGGTCAAGCCTGAGTCAGCAGACTGTCTGCACCAGACTGGCGCTCTACAGCTTATCCCGGCTCTGTGCCTTTCACGGACCATATAAGGCAGTCCCACTGTCACAACAAGCTAATTCAGTGCTGGGCAAATCCGTTCCCCCTGCTTTATTCTTACTCATTTTCCATGCAGCTGGATAGCAGTACATTACATCCCAGGCCCCTGCAGCAGCATATGTGACAATGACTGGCGGCAACAGGTTAAGAAGAAATGCTTCTGCCTTAAGTAGCGCCCTGGCTATTCTGCGCTTGCAACGTTTCTCACGCTCAGACAAAGCTACGATATCCGGCACCTGCCTAATTATCATATCTTCTGAACAGGTTTCCCCTGCTCCCCCAATCCTAATGAGGCTGATGTTAAAAAGTACAATTTGTCAAAAGGACAGAAGGGGGAAAAATATTGCTCAAGAAGGAGAACAAAAACACAAAAGAAGAAAAAAAGAAAACTGGGGAGAACACAAAGAGGAATGTTTTTAAATCGTAATCAACGTATCCATTAAACGTTTTTTTTTTAGATTTTGTATTATTTGTTGCTTAACAGCTGGAAATGTAAGAAATAAAATTTGTTTGTAATAGTTTTTGTAGTTTACTTTGATTTCAGTTTTTGCATTCAGATGTTAATTTCAGGCCAAAGTTTGTGATGTAAAGAACACAATGGTGCGAAGTGGTCAGCATTTTGGTCTTTTGGTGAAATGTCTTATTATGCTTATTGGATTTACAGACTGGTACTGGATAAATATAGAGTCTTAATAATTGTAATAAAATTCTTATTAAATTACATTTTCTTTTAATAATATTCTTATTTTATTTTTTTAATAATTTTTTTACCGGCCAGTTAATCCAATAAGCATAATAATTTTACCAAAAGACTATATATATGTATATCTATCTATCTATCTATCTATCTATCTATATCGATCTAATCTATCTATCCCATATCTATCTATCACATACACCGCACTACTACAAAAAATGGTTCTTAAAACTTGGGAGGGGGGGGGGGGGGGGTGTCTGGGGCAGAAGAGATTACATGCTTTAAGGTAGGAATACATGTATAGATTTTTGCACGACCCACGCTCGATCAGGATGTTAAATATTTTGATGGAATATCGATTGTGCCTATATCGAATATATACACTGTATTTTCGTTCGACCGAATGACATTTCATTCCACTGTACTGTTCGATTTTTCAACAAGAAATAGCTTCATTCACATTTATTCGATCGAACAAAAATGATCTAATGACACCCTTGTTCGGTTAGTTTGGAATAAATGGCTCTGTACCAAAAAGGCTATATTTGCACTGCACACCAGCGGTTTCTGGATGTGCATCTGGCTGATGGGGCGAAAAGGAATAATTTGCATGGCTCCGCCCACTGTTCCAAAACGAAGGCTTCCACCTAAAGTTTTGGGATTTGTGCTGGATTGGGCTGTGTAAATACCTTCTGTTTTAAGAAGGCTTGATTGTGCTATGCACTGCTCGAGTTGAGGGCTTTTTGATTCCTTTCATCCCTTCTCACCATAACCTTCACGGGTACTTCTCTTTGTTAGAACAATTACAAATCTATCTTTTTGAATCTATTGAACGAAAAAAAATCGACCCGTGTATTCCCACCTTAAGACCTAAATGTACATCTCATGGTAGGGTGCACTTTTTGCATCTTGGGTGTAAAAAGACCTCATCTGGAATCATTATATTAAAAAGTTGGTGGTTTTGTTCTTTAAGATGGAGTACGCATATTAATTTGCCTTGTGGCACAAAGCCTTTCACGATTTATGGCTATGGCCTTCCCATTGGGTAGCATCATAAAGTTCAATTCGGTAAGTAAAGAAAATCTGCTCTTGACTAAGTGTACCCAAGATTTCCAACAGGTTGAACGAGCTTGAAAAAAACAGCCTGAGCTTCCAAGTCCCTCAACACTATTGGAAACAAACCAACAAAAAAAGTATTGGGAGTAGATATAGCCCAGTGGTGGGCAACTGAGTTGATATGGAGGGCCACAAGTGCGGCCCTCAGCATCACTAAAGAGCCGCACATAAAATTTTCAATCTACTGACTTGTTTAAGCATTTTATAATAAAACAATTACAGCAGGCAGAGCTAGAAGACATATTTTTAAATTACAAAACATGTTTTTAAGCATTAGGCAACACTGTTGTATGGTCATTTTGAGTAATATCTATCACATCAAAGCCTTTTAAGATCCTTTTTGGGCACATAACCTTTGATCCTGGGCGAGCACGTGTCAAGGGGGAATTGGTGGACAGGGGAGTTATTATGCCCTATGCATTAACAGCTTTCAGGGGTCACAAGTGGAGAATTGAGGGGGGCTGAAGAATGCCCGAAGGGCCGCAGGTTGGGCATCTGGGATGTAGTCTATGCTAACCTTAAATGAACTGCTACTTTGAGTTCAATGAACTGCATTTAGTTCAATTCAAGTCAACTGTTAATAAAAATAGTACGATCAAACTATAGTCAATTGAGATGGTCGAATTTTTCGATTTTTCAACTCTGCTAACTTTGTGCGCTGATTGCAAAGCCTCTGAAAATGGTATCACCACCAAAATCGCTGGAGATAAAGAGAAGGGTTGTGGGAACATTTGAAATTTTTTTTTGCTCTAGCACATGTAGTTTTCGCATCAAGATATCTAAAAACCTTGATTAATTGTACATTTAGCAGAAATGTTATCATTTGGATCCATTTTGGTCAACCAAATTCAGCAAAAAAGGGATCCGTTAATATTAGACCTGAATCATCAAATGAAAGTCTCAAACAGGAATATCCACCACTGTATGGCCAGGGTTCATTTCTTCCCTTATCTTCCTGTAAAACGTAAATTTTTAAGTCAGATGAATAGTGTAAACTTTCATTCATCATCAAAGTGTTTGATCTTTCCACACAGACAATTGTCCAAGCCGCACACCATTATTGGCTAAAGCTTTTTTCCCCAAAAGCTTTCCTTATTTGCAGTGTGTTCAGTCTAATCACTGGATTTTTTTCCCCTACAGATGCTGCCTTGTCCTAAGTATGCAGTGAGAGGAAAATAAGCCCCTTTTAATGAAATGCAGACACCATGAGAAAATACAAATCGGAGGGACAGTATGACAAAGGGGACGTCCCTGAAACCCTCATTTTTCATGGTTCCCCGTCATTAGGTTAAATAGATTCTGACCTTTTCTGACTCTATCCGGGTTCTTTGTTCCCGATGTATAGACTAGAGCTGCAGCAGCCTTCAGCTCTGTAGGATATCAGCAAGTTTAGTAAATACTCAAGTGTCTGTGTAGGGATCAGTATTGTAGAAAGTGTGGTAACATACAGCAGACAATTAGAAATGAGCATCTATGGATTACCTGTTGTTTTTAATGTATGTTGTACATTCTACTATATTGAATACAAAAACTTTGAAATATAGGGGCCAGTTATACCAGACAGTCCCCTAAAAATGCCACCTGTCTGGCTCTGCCACCAAGAAACAACTATACAAATTATAAAGTCAACTCTGATCTGCATGGATGGCCATGCCATGGATCAACATGATATCAGGGCAACTGATGGAGCTCTGACCATAGACCTGGACTGAGAGAAAATGAGCGGCAC
>CM070043.1:1791576-1810575 GCA_036250615.1 Ptychadena robeensis
CCCCCCCCCCCCCCCCAAAGGGTCTGCATGGATGGATGTGCCGCCACATTGTGTCTCTGCCAGTGAATAATACATGAGATTGCTGGGTTTGGTCACTGCAGGGCCCTGTGATTTTGTAATCCACTACTGGAGAAGGAGGGGGGATGAGCCACAGTCATTTCAATGTTTGGCAGATGCCTCTTCCCAAGGCATGGTTTGATTTCTTCCACCCACACTAAGAGGGGGGGGACCACTGGTGAGCTGGCCAAAGCCTGTGTTTGTGTTTCCATTGCACTCTGCGCCGTCACTTTCTATCCAAAGTGTTGCTGATGACAGAAGGAGAGAGGCCTGAACGCCGAAAATCTGCTTCTGGGAGTGGGGAGCGCTGGAGATGACAGCCAAGCAGGTCCGCCTGGTGGTCATAATCCTACAAGTGTACCTGTCATCGTCTTCAAGCTGCCATCTCAGGTCAGATGTTCCTGTAAAACTCATGTCAGGGATGTTTGTGGGAGTCAGGGATATATCTTAGAGCAGTGGTGATATGGAGGGCCACAAGTGCGGCCCTCTCTATTACTAAAGGGCATTTTCAATCTATACTGACTCGTATAAGCATTTTATAATGAGGAGAGCAGGCATAGCTAGAAGACATTGTTTTTCATTTTTTTTTAAATAACAAAATTAGTTTTCATTGATACTTCAAGTATTAGGGAAGACTGTAGTATGGTAATGCACATTTTGTGTCATGTATATCCTCAAAGGTTGTGTGCCTCATAGATATCATCAAAGCCTGTCGGCAGATAGGCGAGTTCCTGTGCCATATGCATTAACAGTCAGATTTCAGGGGGCGCAAGTAGAGGGCTGAGGGGGCGCAGAAGAATGCACAAAGGGCCGCAGGTTGGGCACCTGGGTCTTTGAGCTACAGATCTGGATTAATAACATCGACATTTTTTCAAGCTGTCCTATTAACCCAAAATTAGAGCTACGTTTCAGATAAGCAGAAGAAAAGTAAACTTGTGAGTATACGTTCGAGGAACCATGTTGCCACACTGATCATCTTCCAAGACTGGGTTTTGGAATATACCACAGTGTTCTCCCCAGAAATTTTTTTCAGCCGGGCGGCGCGATGACGTCATGACGCGATGACGTCATCACGCAGCCTGCACCGGTCCGGCGGCCTCTCTGATAGGCTGCCGGCCAGCGGCAGCACACAAGTCCTCTGACAGGCGGCGCCTCCCCATTCTTCAGGAGCGCGCCGCAGCCACTGAAAGACTCCGGCCCGCGGCTCCGGTAGTGTGCCGCGGGCCGGAGTCTTTCAGTGGCTGTGGCGCGCTCCTGAAGAATGGGAGGCGCCGCCTGTCAGGCTGCTCGCCGCGGAGGACTTGTGTGCCGGGCGGGGACCAAAATCTCCCGGGCGGGCCGCCCGGCCAATCTGCTCTGGGGAGAACACTGTACCATACAAGATCATATTTGCATTTATTGTATGTAGATTGTACATTGTATACGTTTACCTTGTGACATCGGCAACTGAGAAGCTGGGCCAGCACAGACAAGGATTAGACACTTCCTGAAGACATGAGAAGGCCATGCTAGTTCTTCTTTTGTATTATGTTTACATTCATTTAATAGAATTATAATCATGGGTGCACATCATTTATATTTAGTGAGTTCCTCAGATGAGTACCAGGAGATTGTGTTTGGTACTCACCCCATATGTATGTGGTCTTTCTCACTGTCTCACTCACTGTCCTCTGCATCAGCCTCCTGCATGGTAGGTTCTGCTGCAGATGGACTTCCCTGTTCCTGATTGATCCTCTGATTAGCTGTCTCCATCCACAGGTCACCAGCTGGCTTTGGGTCATATGTAAAGGCTGGGATACACGGCTTGATTTTTGAGCCTATAGAGAGAGCTGGGCAGAAGTGTGATGACGTCATCACACTACTTCCCGGCTTCCCTGATATCGGGAGCCAGCTGTCAGCCGGTGTATACATTGAATAAGGAACCGCGGTTCCCTATTCAAAGTATAGGCTATCGAACAAGGTTCACCAACATGTTTGTAACCTATTTGGCCGAGCGAGATCTATTGATCTTGTTCGGGAAACGGTATACATGGGTCGATTTATTTATTTGTTTTCCCCAGACTTCTGCACAGCCCAATGCTGTTAGCGCACATGGCGCTCGGCTGTGCAGAAATCTGGAAAAAATGGACCCGTGTATTCTTACCTTAAATCTCACAGTACAACACGTTTGATTACCCAGATCTTAAACCTCATTAGTACAACCCTGAAATGTTCTGACTTGGTAACTAAATCCGAGACTACTAGCTGTCCAAGTGTCATCCTTTCATAGTCGCATTCCAGCTGTCACACAGTGCTTTTCTCTTGTCAGATTTTACCCTTACATATGACTACTCTGACTTTCATCCCCCAGATCTCCAACACCCTTAGAAGTCCAATCTTTTTTTTTGGGATTAGTTTTTTACATTCCCAATTTCACCCCCTAACTGCAAACGTTCATAGTTATTAATGTTTCCCTGAAGTTATCCAAGTGACATAAATTGTATACATGTAACATTTAGCTGCGGCCGCCCAGACATGGAGTGCCTCCAAGTTGTTAGTACGCATATGAGTTGTGTAACAATAGTGCAGGTACGCAGAGCTAGTTTTTGGCCCCTTTTGTGTAGCAGAGTATTACTTATGAGCACCCGTGATTATAATCAATAGGTTCAATGAGTCTCTTTAACACTCACTGTCATGCAGGATGACTGATCTTTATAGTTCACATGTTTTAAATCTGAACTAAAGTCCCATTTATAAACAAATTC
Organism: Ptychadena robeensis; assembly: GCA_036250615.1. Classification (NCBI taxonomy): domain Eukaryota; kingdom Metazoa; phylum Chordata; class Amphibia; order Anura; family Ptychadenidae; genus Ptychadena; species Ptychadena robeensis. Next base: position 1,794,378 of record CM070043.1, read on the forward strand.
AACTTTTATTTTGAAAAAAAGTTAAATTTATTTCAAATACATTGTATTTGATGTATTTGTGTTTGATCTTCTGCTGAAAAGGAAAATACTCATAGTATTAAATGTCTGTTCCTTTACTAGTCACAGAATGACTGAAGGGATGACCAAACCTAATGAATTCACTTTGTGTGCGTCAGATTCCTTTACAAACCCAGATATGACTTTGTAAAAGTATCAGTGTCACTGTGATAAAGCCTGTGCAGGGGGCGGGGCTGTAAGAGGGGCGAATACATGACCACTTACCCTGCATAATGAGAGAGAACAGCAGTGACTGGTTTTTATTACAGGAATCGCCAACAGTTTCAGACTTTGACTCCACTATGCGTAAAACGTAGTTCGGAAGCCGCCCATTGACAGCAATGAGGCTAAGACAGCCCGTCAGAGTCCCTGATCCATTGGTCTGAGCCTCCGTCATGTTAATGTTGACGCAGAGCTCGGCGTCAACATCAACGCAAAGGAGGCTTGATGGATGACAATAATCAATGGTCGCGCCATAATGACGTATAACCATTGCGCCGCTGCATGTTAGTTATACGTCTACCCATTTATTTAAAGGTGCAACATTATCTGATGCCCTATGTAGGCCCTAATGGAGTGAAAAAGGGCTTGTTTGATGCGCTGATGTCATCGCATTGAAGCGCATAGTGGCGCCCTAGCCTTACACTGAAATACTGTATAAGATCTGGAAGATGTGCTCCAAGCATAGACGGAAATAAGTACCCACGCCTCCTTTATTACTATAATAACCAATTCTTCCATGCAGCTTCAGTTATAATCCGTGTCCCTGGCCTACCTGTGCAGTGTAATTCTCAGCAATGGAGGGTCAGCATGACAAATTCCTCTCCTGTCTGTCTATGGATTTGAGCTGTGGCTTCATCTGCTGGAGATGAATAACTTTTCTAATGGTGGGCTTATCTTGTGTATGCAGACGCTTCAGATAATTAGGAGTATGTGTGTGGGAGCCCCCCGACATCTGATATTGTCCAGAGTGGGTAGACCGGAGGTCCCTAACATTTGTTGCTCAGTCACTGCTCTCTGTAGTGCCTTTTTGTAGTGTCATTGTTTGACATGTGAACTTTAAAATACTTATTAAAACTTTTAGGACCCTTTCGCAGTAGCCATGTTTGTGTTGCAGTACTGGAATGCAGCGCGGCTAGTGTAATCTAACGCAAGGTACACAGGTTTCAGAACTTGCCCTGCATTTGGTCTTCCGGTCTTGCATGCAGTTTTGCAGCGTAGTGTAAAATGCATGTTTTTGCCATACCACTGACCTACCAGGACGGAGCAACACTCCATCTCTTACCTCTTAATCCTAGGACCATACTTCTGACCTTGGATGTTTACCATTTACTGTTTATGGGTCTCCCACTTTTACTGGCAGGCGACGCTCGGTCCATGCGGATGGGCTCCCCGCTTTTTGGCTTAGCTCCGTTCTTTCGGTCCTCTATGACGTGGTGACTTATGTATTTCGGATACATCACGCTATTACGATATACGTATCTTCATCCACCCCCTGAGGAAGTGACGAAACATACGTCGGGGTGTCTCCTGGTGAACAACTTTTGGGCTCAGCTACCAACCCCGTATGGGTGCGTGGACGTGCCCAGGGTGACCCAAGGACAGTATATCCTTTGTCATTGGATTGTATTAAGCGTTCCTTGATATCTGATGATCAATCTTGGACAATATGTATATATTTTTTACAAACCGCGATAAAATGATATTATATTTTATTATTATATACTGATGTTATAACTGTGTCTGTGCATTACTCTCACGTGGCCGGTAAAGTCCCCTAGCCTCCGACTCTGTCAGAGGACACTCTTTGTATCTGTCTGGTGTCTGCCAGTCAATTCTGTCTCTCACCCGCTCAGATCCAAATTTCTTCTATACAGTAAAAAATGTGGTTAAGGGACGTGGTACCACAACCGTGTCCGTAACAGGCAAAAGACTGTGTGAAAGGGCCCTTAATTGAAATGAAATGCACCTCGAACTGCATTTAAAAGAATGATTAGATTGGCACCATTTTGAGCCCAGGTGCCCTTCTTTGTTCTTCGGCGGCCCACTTCAGTCCTCTACTTGTGTCCCCCTAATTCTAACTGTAAATGCATAGGGCATAGGAACCCACCTGTCTGCCAACAGGCTTTTATTTATATCTATGAGGCACACAACCTTTGATGTATATGACACAAAATGTACATTAGCGCACTACAGTCTTCCCTAAAGCTAGCCATACATTGTCGGATTCCATGGCCGATCGATCACCTATCCGATCGATTCCGGCGATCTCAGCGGGAATCGGAGGTCTGATCGATCGGCCAATTAAGTCTGTCTGATCGCTACATATCACCTTCTCCCACGGATTCCTGGACGATTCCGTGTCCGATCGCTTACTTCACAAATGGCAACTCCCCCTGATGTGTGCTGATTTGGATCAGAAAGACCAACATGTTGGTTCTCTGTCCGATCCGATTCTGGGCCCCCGAACGATCGGACGTGATCGGACGGACAAGGTGGGCTTCACGCGATTCCGAGACGATCGTTTCGCGTGCACGCGCCCGGAATTGATCGTCCAGGAATCCGCTGGGAAACGGACCCGTGTATGGGGGCCTTAATGCTTGAAGTATCAGTTAAAACTCATTTTGTTATTTCAAAAATGAAAAATAATGTCTTCTAGCAATGCCTGCTCTCCTTTTCATTATAAATGCTTATACGAGTCAGTATAGGTTGAAAATTTTATGTGCGGCCCTTTAGTGATACAGATAGCCGCACTTGTGGCCCTCCATATCGACTTCACCACTGGTTTAGAGCATCTTTTCTGCAGTTCTAGATGTGATTGAAGGTAAGGAGTGTGAATAGGATTTAAAATCTGTGTCTGTACAGTATGGGATGGATGCAAGCGATCCATGACTTAACAATATTAAAAGTGGGGCAGTGCATGGCTGGTGTGGTATGACATCACTTGGCAGAGTTGATAGTCATGCTGCTGATGACATCATTACACATGTGCGTCTGCATGTTTACATGTCCTTACTGTACATGCTTAACCTTGAGGAACCCTGAAAACAGACATACAAATACAAAACCGCTCCTGGCCCATGGCAATCCATTGATATCCTTCTCTTTTGTTTATTTTTGTAAACAAGGAAGTCATATCGGTATTCTGGTTGCTATAGAAACATGCTTTTCACCTGCGGCCTAGTCTAAAGGTGCCGACATGATGACGCATCGTATCACATATCGATCGTTGAGGTATCGACTGAAAAACCGACCTGTGTATGAGAACATTAAGATTGCTCCAGCTCTCCATTAGTCCACAAGTCCCGTTTTACTTGCCAGGCCCATAAAACACTAGAAAATCTTGCTAGAACAGTGGTTCTCAACCTTTATAGACCTGCGACCTCAGAAGTGGCGTCGCAAAGTGTCACTTCCTGTATATGGAGAGGGGGAGTGCGGGGGCACTCCGCAACGTTACTTCTGGCATCAGGTAAGTGTAATGTCCCCTCCCTTATATTATCCTACCCCGCTTGTGCAAAAAACATGCGTGGTGGAAAGTTAGGAGGCAAAGTAACGCCCCATGCCTCAGTTAAAAGGAAGGTGGCCTTACTTTCCCTGCTAACTTCCCGTCCTGCTTGTGGGCGTCAGCGCTACTGCTTATTTGCAGAAGCCCTGATGCTTCCAGAGAACTCTGCTACCCCTGTACAATGGTCATTTGACCCCCAAGTTGAGAACCACTGCGCTAGGCCTCAGTCACTAACTCTCATCCATCATTTTATTGAATATGTTGTTATGTGGAGTCCATTATTTCTCATGTTGCAGAGTTCCATTAGCATTCAGTCAAAGTGTTGGCGTGTTTTCTGTAAAAGAGGCTACAATTTTTTTCCTTTAAGTAACATTGGTAACAAGTACCAGTTTTACCTGACGGGCCCATGGGCCCATAAACACTGACAAGGTGGCAGGCCTAGCTAGGCCGCAGCTGCTGTTATTGAATCCCCGCCATTTTTTGTGTAGGTGGTGAAAGTCCATTAATGCTCATGTTGCAGAGCTGACCTTCTTACCAATGGCTGAACATTGATTTAAAATCTTTTTACACATCGCTGTCCAGTCGCTGTGTCTCATGTTAATGAAGAAAGTTCATTTCAGGATTCCAATGCAAGAAAACACACAAAGGCATTTTTTTTACTGACACAAGGAATCACAAGCAATGTCGGTGTTGTGTAGTTTTAAGGAACGGCATTGTACTGAACCATTTGTGTTATGCCTAGATATAAATGGTCAATGGACCCATCTATGCTTCATGGGTGAAGACAAGTTGGTTTTCCAGTCAGTCACAACAACACTCAGTCACCACAGTATCATTAGCATGACAGCCAGGCAGCTAGCATTTTTATAAGGAGTAGCCAGCAGTATATGTATTTCTTTCAGGTTTCCTTTAAATCTGTTGGACTACAGTAAACTATTATTTTAGCGGCAGTGGATCGCCAGGACTGTCTGGAACATGTTATTATGTCCTGTAGAGTTCTGGAGGGCTGAGCACCCGGAGTCTGCCTCAGGAATTCCTTTCCATGCTTTGTGTGCTGGTTGTTAGGAAGATTAGGGACTGTTTATTCCCTGAGTCTTAGCAGCCTTTTCCTAAATGGCCGCCGAGGCCTGTTATAACTGCAGCTAAAAACATCTTTGGAAGTTTGATCAGCCTTGTAAATGGAATACATAGAAATGTAGAATCTCTGGGGCTGCTGTATGGGGAAAACAGAGGAAAACTGAATCTGTTCTGGTGGGAACTCGGAAAACATGGATTAATATAGTTGCTTTGGGCAACCGCCTGGCACTGGCATTTCAACAATTTCCACACTTGAGGCCGATCCTAGTAAGCATAGCTATGCAGAGCTGGAGGGTTAAGGTGGGCATACATGGGTCGATTTTTCCTACACGTTCACACTGATCAATTGTTCAGGAATCTATTGCGATCCTTGAAGAAGGCTTAATCGAACAGGGAACCAACATGTTGGTAAATCCCTGTTCGATTGTCCCCATCTAAAATATAGGGACGTGATCGGTTGCACCAAGTGATGTGCATCGATTCTCCGTTCCATCAATGAATGCTCGAGCGCAGCGTGGTGACGTCATCGCACTGCGCTGATTGTGTTGATTGAACGAACATCGACCCGTGTATGCCCACCTTCACTGTACAGGAAGAGGGGAAGAAGAAGTGTACTTATTCTTTAAAGCATATGTAAACACTAAAGCAGGGTACAGACGTGGAGATATGGGTCAAATCGATGGCCATTTCGAGCGCGGTGCGCGCTCACGGCCATCTATCTGACCCATATAATCTTCCCCTTCGCTGTTTTCGACAACAGCCTTATCAGACATGAACATAAATACGGCCGATGTCTGATGCTTTGCATAGAGACCGCTGGTCTCCAGGCAAAGCTTGGCTGAGCAGGGGAGAGCAGAACTGTCTCTCCCCGGCTCCTCTGATATCTGACAGCAGCGTGATGATGTCATTCTGCTGCAGGGTACATCGGACGGCTCGAATATCGAGCCGTCTGTACCCTGCTTAAAGCTAGACACACACGTAAAAAACGTAATTTGAGTACAATCAATCAACATGTGTGGTCATCTGTCAATCTGTTTACAAAGCTACCCGTGTGCTTTTGGGCTCAAAGAAACTTGAACGAGGTTCCAACATGTTGGACAACCCAGTTCAATCTCCATTACTTTGCATGGAGACAAGAATCTTCATGCAAAGTATAGGAACAGCCGGCTCCTGCCTCCTTCCTACACAGCAGTAGGTTGTCAGTGTGAAGGGGGCAGAGACAGCACTCCTCACACTGAAGCCAACGCTCCAGACTAGCTGGATTTCTCCCCAGCTTGTAGCGTGTTCTGATTCACTTGCTACAAGCTGAGGAGAATGGTCCCCATTGAATGGGAATCAATGTGCCCATGTGGTGCACATTGATTTCCGTTCAATTGATCCCCGATCAATCACAGCGTGGTGACGTCCCCACGCTGTGATTGATCGGAGGTCGATTGCACGGGAATTTACCCTTGTGTGGCTAGCTTAACAGTATGCTTCTCCTATATGCTTTCCTGTTAAGCACCATTCACACAGACGTCAGGAAATTTCCATTAACCCCAAAGCAATGCAGCCTGGAAGGCGCAACAGTCCCCAGGGCGCTTGTTTTTCATCACCCGATAGAGATGACATGGCGATGGGCTGCTGAAAGCGCATGTGTGAATGCTGCCGTAATTATACCATAATAAGAGAAAAAGTCTGGGATAAAGGAAACAAATGCAGCCACCACTTGTAAAACTGGTAATCTGCAAAGTTTTACTTATTTGTTGCTCACTTTGGATATGCGTAGTTAAAAGTTTTGGTTTGATGGTAACAAATCCCCAGTAAAATGAAGGCCTGCTGATCATATTCATTTAAATCTGTAATTTTTGCTCAAGTGGTATGTCCTATACCTATTAAATCTAGTCTAGTATTAGCAACTTAACTAGCCGCCCCCCCCCCCTCTTCCTGAAGGGGTAACATGGATACAGAAAAGCCTGCCAGGTAGGTGCTCTTGGCTGAAGTGTCAGCTCAGTGTTGCAGTGTGCTTAAGGGCTTTTTCCACAGAAACGCGTTGTTAGGCCCTCTGTACATGTATCCATCCGCGGGGCGATTTTGAGGAAATCGACTGCCGTGTGCATTCATGCCGCTCGCTCGGGGGTCAATCGTATGCAAAACGGAAGTGCCCACCTGGATGGGGGACCCTGGTCCCCAAAGTATCTCACGGGAATCTCGGATGTGTGCCACTCACACATCGATTCCTATAAGATACTTTGGGAACCAGGGTTAGGCAGACGGCTGAAAGCAGCGTGATCATGTCACCACTGTGTGGTTGCTCGCTGGCCGAACGCACAGGGATCCATACGTGTATGGCTAGCTGTAAACTGCACTGTAAAGCACAACGCTGTGCGGCTTGATGTCCCTGGGGGTCTGCTATGCATTTTTCCTGATCTTAGGTGTGAATGGTACGTGGCTTATTATGGGCAACCCGACATACTGGCATGCATTGACAAATATTGGACAGCAAAATGTTGTTGGTTAGGTGCTGCTTGTTTGCCGACCAATGGCAAACTGCAGCTGCATTTGCCGTGCAGTTGTCCATGTCGATAAAATGTCGGCAGTTGGCAGGAGATCTTATTACTGATCATATTGTCCCCTGCTGCACAGAGTGGCGTGGTTGACCTGTAACCAAAAGTGAACTTGACCTTGGAGGCCAGGGGAAGACCTAATGCCCAGGTGCCCAACCTGCGGTCCTTTGGGCGTTCTTTGGCAGCCCCCCTTCAAAACCTTACTGTTATTGCATAGGCCATAGGATCTCACCGATCCCCCACTGACAGGTCCTCACTCAGGAGCTTCTTAGATTGGGAAGAGGAGGAGAGGCGATAAGCTTACCTGAGCCAATCAGATCCACATGGCTCCTGAGCAAGTCCCTTGCCTCTCCTCTTGTGCGCTAGTGTTGGTGGGGCATCAGTAGACTGGTGAGTGCCTCTTCTCCCTCTATTTTACCAATGATCGGAGGGGGGGGGGGGGGGGGGGGGGTGATTGTATAGGATATATTGCGGCTAAGAATAGTGGTATATACTGTAACCTTTATACGCAGTATAGGTTGAAGATGTTATGTGCGGCCCTTTAGTGATGCTGAGGGCCCTCCATATCAACTTTGTTAGGAGATCACATGGTTAGCCATACCCAAAAGTACCATGTTTTGTCTCCAGCAGAGATCGAATGGCTCTAGATCAATCATAGAGGGGGACATATAACAATCACACTGTCACTTTGCTCTTTAATAAAAATGAGGAATACATATGAAATAAATAGAAAGGCCCATTCTGCAAAATCTCTATAATACTGTATGTTTCCAGCCATGACCTCATTTCCTCTTTGTTTTCAGCCGGTTCAGTTCTATTCCGATATATATCAAGAAAGTCCCATTGTGCTAACCTGCTCTAGACAGGTCTAGTGATGCCAGGATGTCAGCATGGGAACCAGGCAACTAGCATTGTACGAGATATGGGAAGCAATAGCAGCATCCATATGTGTTTCTTGTATTGTGTTGGCTCTATATGTCCGGCTCAGAGCTCTCTAGGGTTTGTTTGGTAGTTTTCTACAAACACATTGTTTTCACTGTAGGAATTGTTCAGACATTATATCTCTTTATGTAGGAATCACATGTGTAGATTGTGCGTTTGATCTAATAAAGAATAAAATAAAGGCACTTTATCTTTAATAATCCCCATTAAGAGAATATAATCCTGATAAATCAGATCCGACCTGGAAAACTTTGTTACCGGTTTGTTTCGGGGTAATTGATTCTTCTCCACCCTTATTTGTGGGATAACAATGATGCTTTTCTTACTCCTTGCCAAAATGTGGATTCAGATCAGCTTGCTGTGAACTTTAGGTGAAAGACTGTGACATGAACATGTATAGAATGCGGCGGGGAAGCCATTGAGTAGATTCATACATTTTAGCTATTTAAAATTCAGAATCTCCCTTTTGTGGTTCATTATGTTCTAACTAGTGTAAGTTAGAGCTCCAGCATTGTATCCATACAGGTTTGATATCTTTAAGGGTTCCCACTTTGGTGATCCTAATCACGGCACGGAGCTGCGGTAGATCACTAGCACCCAGCGATCCCGTGATTAGACTCGCAGCACAAAGATTGCAGGAAGAGGGGGGGGGGGCAGGACATCTTGCCCCACCCCGCCTGATAACGCCTATAGAGAGTAAATGGGCATGGTTCAAATGACACCCGCGATCAAGAAACGCGTTGAGCCGCGTTTTAGTTCAAGGGCAGAATCGCGGCAGTGGGGAGAAGACCATTCAAATTATTGGGCGCGATTACTGCGCTGCATTTAAAATCGCAGGTTATTGCGACAGTGGGGACAAGCCCTAAGAGAGGAGGACCTAGAGCAGGGGAGGGCAAACTTTTTGACTCTTGGGCTTCTTAAATTTGATAAAGTGGCCGGACCAAGAGCTTGTGAGCCAATTCCATGCATCGCTGGCATTACTAATGATGGCAGTGATGTGTAAGGCTATGTTCCCACATAGGCTATTAATCGCCTTGCGCTCTCAATTTTAGTGACCAGGCGATCTTGCTAAGCCCGCATTTTAAAAAGAAATTGCGTCCATAGAGAATAATAGGATGTGATTTTTCGATCAAGTCCACACGCGTCCATTCATGTCTGTGGGCACGTTAAAAACAAAATTGCGACTCCCGGCGATTAGAATGCTGGGAATTGCAATTTTGATCATAGGTTCAACCGCAGTTAAGTGGGGCCAAGCCTATTCAACTGAATGGACGCGACCAACACTGATTTCCGCATGTTATTAAAATCACGAGGCGATTATTTACCTATGTGGGAACATAGCCTTATAGGCAACATGTGACTCGGACGTTATTATCTTTTTAAATTTCCTGAACTTAAAAAAAGTTCTCAATGTTTGGAGACCTCCAGTCATTATGTGCAGGGGTGCAGTGGAGCATCTTTTCAAGGTCACAAAGGGCCTGGAAAAGGAAGTTGAACAATCCGGCCCCCGGGCCTTAGTTTGCTCACCCCTGACCTAGAGACATGTGCCTACCCTGTAACCTGCTGCGACCTTCTGCAATCATCTTTGTGACTTGGCTGATGAGCAGCGCCGGGTTCTACTGGATTTCTGTGTAGCTAATGTAGGTCATTGCCTAGGCTGCCGGGAGGAGCAGGGAGCCTGCTGTAGAGTGGACAGTCTGTAATAGATCCCTTTGTATAGTAAAATGTGCCATCCTATCAGATCATACAGTAAAGCAGGGTACAGACGGTTTGATATTGGAGCCGTCTGATGTACCCTGCAGCAGCGTGATGACGTCATCACGTTGCTCTCAGATATCGTCTGGCTGGGGAGGGCTATGCTCTCACCCCGGCAGCTGAAGCTTTGCTTGGAGACCAGCGGTCTCTAGGCAAAGCATCGGACATCAGCCGTAATTACGGTCATGTTCAATAAAGCTGTTCCGCTGGCCATCGTTTTGACCCATATCTCCACGTTTGTACCCTGCTTTAGGCAGGCTCAATGATGCAACATTGGTGTGCTTTTCTCAACTTTCCTACAGATAAAGAGAAGTTTGCCCTCCTCTGCACAGTTTTCCAGTAAGCTAAACAGGGTAAAATGTGAAGATCGCTCATCCTCATTACCTAGAAAAGCACGGAGAGTCACCTGAAAGCTGCAACTTATGCTGACCGTGGTTACATACTGAAATATTTTACAAGTTCTGAAAATCATCTGGTTATGTTCCATATAGAAATGGCCATGCACACTGTTCATGTCATGACACTTCTTGTGGGGTGGATTCATGTATGGCGGGACTCTGAGGACTGAATTCAGTGACAAAGTACAAAGTCCAACAGCCAGTTAAAATAGATTACCGGCCACAGTAAGCTAAAGGATAGAGGCATTTACAAAGAAAGGATTTAAATAAGACTAGTAGAGATGTCCATAAGTATAAAAGTTGCTTTGTTGTCCTTACAGTGCTCTTGTAGTTGGTGTTAACTTTTATTTATTCACTTTTATTTATATCACGCCAACATATAACACAGCACTGTACAATAGTTAAATTAAGATACAACACCAGATAACACACAGGTACAGGTTATGACACAGGAGGAGTTGAGAACCCTGCCAGATCGGGTTAACAGTCTTGAGCCCCCCATACACGTTAAGATTTTGACCATTTTCGGCGAATCAACTGCGTGTGATGAAGGGTGGTCAATCAGCCGAAAATCGGGTCAAAATCAGACGGGCACCTTTTTTGGACAGCATCCCGGGACCTCAGCTGATCAGCTGGTGACAGTGAGCTTGCAGCCTCTGCTTACTGCCAAAGCCTGCACGAAGGAAGAGGGAGGTGGTGCTGCAAGCAACCCCCCAACTCAACAACTTTGGAGGGAGAGCCACTGTTGCAGACAGGTATTGTACATCTGCTCCATCGGTTCCCTGCAAAAGGAATGTGCAGGAGTGCCGACGGAGTCCATTGGAAGTAATGACCTCAAAACATCTTCTTTACACATTGGTCTTTGAATGAACCCTATGCCTTTTGCACCCCATCAACTAACTTTGTGTTGCCATAGGGTTCCCAGATTTTCAGACTGTACTGGTAACTTTGTTGAAGTTGTGCATAGATCTGGCTGTGCATGGACAGTAAGTTACCATAACAGAGTATCTGTTGTAAGGACATTGTTTGGGCTAGCTGGTCATATTTAATTCCTATAATTTCTTAATAATTAAAATAAAGCTCTAAATAGTAAATCCTATCAAGAGAAGAGCCGGATAGGTCCCCTGCTGTGTGGCCTAATACGAGTGACTTGGCAGCAGACGCTTATAACGTTGCTTTGTAATCCTTCCTCTTCCAGCAACTTGTAAAGCAGTATAATGGCCGTAGGTAAGCCAACCTTCCATCTAATGCTTTAAGATGTGTCAGACAGAATCCTTGTGCAGCCTCAAGCATGCTTCGATCATAATGGCTGCAAAAATTAGAACTAGCTATGTCCCCTTTAAAGTATTCAAATTTCATTTAAAGGGCTTGTTCCCACTAGAGCCATGGTGGCTACGATTGTGCACGATTGACCAGGCGATGCGATTTAAAAATAAAAAGTGCATTATGCAAGATCAAGCCCATAGAGAATGAATGGGCACAATTTTTGTCACGCCTATTCATGTCTTTTGGGCACGATCCGAGGTGATGGCTGCAGCCGTTTGTCTATGTGGGGACAAGCCCATGCAAATGAATGGTCGTGACCACCTGCAATTGTTGTGTGCGACAAATCTTGCTAGTGGGGACACACCCTAAGTCAGCATCTACTTCCTGGACTCAATTGGCATCTTTACTATATTCTCCTGTTTACCCCAACTATAACCATCCACCTTCTGACCTTCTGGGAAAATAGACTAAAGAAATGTTTCCTCTTGTTTGCAGCAGACCAATAACTTTATCTTGGCCTAGACCAGTGATTCCCAAACTTTCCCTGCAGGGCCCCCCTTTTGTATTTAGGGACATTATCGAGCCCCTCTGCCCATTCAAACACAGGTCAAGAATAGGGGCCAGCGCCCCTCGGAATACCTTCGTGCCCCCCAGTTTGGGAACCACTGGCCTAGGCAAAGTCCCTGGACTGGGGATCAAGGACTGTATTTTATCTAGCTGAGATTCCATTGCCGGGACCAAAATTGTCCTGTTTAGGTGGTTATTTGTTTAGTAATGGTGAATCAACTTTCGTAGTAAAAAAACTACGGTACAAGGATACTTTTTGCTTTTATTTTGATCTTTTATTAATCTATATTTAAACTGTCAAGTATTTGCCCTCATACTTGGCAGCATTTTTTTAGCAGGTAGTATGATCTAAGGATTACCATATTTTTGGACTATAGGACACACGTTTCCATTAAAATCAATAGGAAAATGTCTTGGCCTGAAAATGTAAACAAGAAAACCCAAAGTCCCAAACATAGCAATAGTTCGGCATCCCAGGGGGCTAAAATCTGTATAAATCCCTCCAGCCAACCCATAAGGCCACTGCCAAGAGGGAGATTTTAGCTGTGCCAGCACTAACAGTTCCCATTCTCTCAACACACTGACCAAACCAGCTGGTTGAATTGAGGAAAACTAGATAGCATGAGTTGTGTATTTACTGAATATTCTTCATTGCCAAAGAACAAATTGTGGCAGACTCATCTCTCCTCCCATATAGTAGTAGTTCCAGATTGTAAAATGTCTCTCCATAAGTTGGTCAGTGGGTTCAGAGAATCGGTACTGCGAGTGCTAATATAGCTAAAATCTGCCTCTTGGGAGTTAGTGTATAGACACATGCTATAGTTTGAGTCCTGCACACTCTGCTGGAATTAAACTCTCCCTCCTGGTCCTGGCCTCCTGGTTTGGCTGGAGAAATATAGAGTGAGTACTGCATGGACCTGCCAACTATGGTGGAATATGCTGTATGTTCATATGTGAATGGCTGAGTCTCTGACTCTCTATTTCCTTCGTATTATTTCTCCAAAAGTATGGGGTGCGTCAGATGTGTCTTAAAGTACAAAAATACGGTATTTGTGATCATATGCGTATCGAAGGAAAGGGGTTGCCATGTCATGTCTATTGGCAATCTTTTGGGTCTAGTAAGTCACATGGGAAATGTTCTATTTATTGTAATTCAGACGTTTATCCATTTATTGACAGTCGCCTAATTTCAAGGATATTGGAATCAATAGGTGCTAATTAGGTGAATGCCAACAAGCGATGAACCAAGAAGTGATCAATGTTCATGCATGAAGCTAAGCTTCTACGTGTCTCTCATTGTTTTTTTTTTTTCATCTGGTACATAAACAATGCTTGACTCATTTTCAAGTATGCATAGCTATACTTTTGTTTATATTTATACTCTTTTGCATGGATAGGTACCTCCATCTTTAGAAGCTAGAGGTTAAAACATGCACCCTAACCTTCCACTAAGCTTCCACATACACCTTTAGATCACGCCATACAATTTCCTTTAGATCTACCAACAACTATGTAGTGCCAGGTCCTCCCTGATTGAACACATAGTGATTAGAAGGTATATATCATTGCTATGTAGTGCCGGGTCCTCCCATATAGAATACATAGTGATTGGAAGGTATATATCACTGCTATGTAGTGCCGGGTACTCCCTGATAGAATACATAGTGATTGGAAGGTACATATCACTGCTATGTAGTGCCGGGTCCTCCCTGATAAAATAGATAGTGATTGGAAGGTATATATCACTGCTACATAGTGCCGGGTCCTCCCTGATAGAATACATAGTGATTAGGAGGTATATATCACTGCTATGTAGTGCCGGGTCCTCCCTGATAGAATACATAGTGATTGGAAGGTATATATCACTGCGATGTAGTGCCAGGTCCTCCCTGATAGAATACATAGTGATTGGAAGGTTAAGAAAGGTCCTTATATTATATGGATTTGGTAGAACAAAAGTGAATTGTACAGAAATTGTATGATAAGATTGTAAGGTGTATGGGGGCAACGTGCAAAACAATGTGTTTTGTTACTAGGTTGTAAATGCTATTATTTAAAATGACTACATGTATTTCATGGTGCTGTCACTTTAACCTCCCTGGCGGTTCACTGAGGTGCAGATTTCTGTACCAAAAGTGATACAGTGTTTTGCCTTTCCGCCCCCATCGGCGTCACCGGTGACGCCGATGGGGGCGGAAAGGCTTTGTGTGCCTGCAGCTTTGTAGAAATGCTGCAGGCACACAGAGAGCCAGCGGTTGCGCCTGATTCCGGCACGGGCGCAGTTTGATTTACGATCAGACTGCGCCAGTACTTGCTTCAGGTGGGCGCGTTCATTTTGCAATTGATCACCAAGCGATTACCCCGAATGCGCATGGTGATCATTCGCAAAATGAGAATAAAGCGCTATGGCCGGCTTTAGAGGTACAGAAAAAAAAATAATATTTTTTTATTTTTTTTTTTAGAAGTTTACACTTGTTTTCTTTTGATTTGGATTGGATAAAACATTTATCCAATCCAATCAAAAAAAATAAAAATTAAAAAAAAAAATGACAAAAAAATGACAAAAAAAAAATCTAAGAAAAAAAAAAAGTTTCTGTACCTTTAAATCTCCCGCCGCCAGATGACGTCACCGGCAGAGGAGAGCTGTTCACGGAGATAGCCGGAGACCTCGGCTATTTCCGGAACGGCTCGTGTGCAGCCGAAGATGCTCCCACTATCAGGAACGCTCAGCGCGAGCGTTTCTGATAGCGGGATCAACTTTGAGCTGGATTATAGAAAGACATTTCTATAATCCAGCTCAAAAGTTAAAAAAAAAAAGATTTAAAAAAAAGACCGGCGACTGGGTCCCGCCTCCGTGACGTCACACGTCACTCCGGGACCCGGAAGAAGCCGGCGATGGACGCGCAAGATGGCGGCGGCGGCGGAGCAGGTGAGCTCCCACGATGTGCCCGAACCCAGTTCGGGCGTATCGATAGTTGCAGTGTGCCTTTGCCCGAACTGGGTTCGGGCATATCGCTAGGGAGGTTAAGTGGGGTGGTTAATATATCTCATGGTAGAATCTTAATAGTGAAAGGGATATGCCTGAAGAGTTAAAGACATTAAAATTTTTCTGTATTCGTAGTGAAGGTTTCTTAAGCAGTCAGATAAAAATCAAATCGTACTTAGCCGAGTTCTTTAATGCCTTTATATTTTACTTTAAATGCTGCTGAGATCCTCTTTTAAAAGGATGACGGCTATTAACATAATTCAGAGGTGACCATGAGCTCATTACACGTGTTTACTTCCTACAGAGGCATGTTTGATGATTAGCTCACCTTTCTGGTTTCCACTTGAATCCATCCTGGCAGTGTTATTATATGATAATCACATCTTTGTGTTCCCACCTAGAATTTCACAATGCAGGAAACCTTCAAGGTAATTTTTGATATTTGTAGAGACATCGTTGCATTTGTGTCTAAAGCTGGCCATACACCTTTAGATCTCTGTCAGATATCCTTTAGATCTAGCAACAACTATGTAGTGCCGGGTCCTCTGTGATTGAACACAGGTAGACTTTATAGTTTAGAAAGTCCCTCATATTACATGGTTTTGATAAAACAAAAGGAGATCTAAAGGAAATCTGACAGAGAAATCTAAAGGTGTATGGGGACCCTTACAACAGCATTTTCTGAATGATTCAGTGTACCCTTGTCAATGTAACCCAGTGGTGGCCAACTAAGTTGATATGGAACGCCACACGTGCGGCCCTTGGCATCACTAAAGGGCCGCACCTAACAATTTCAATCAAATGATTGTACCCTGTTCATTGGTGGACTGTCTGCTGATCCCCCGCCAACACTAGGTTTTGGGGGCCACAAGTTGGGCACCTGGGATGTAAGTAGTTGGGATGTAAGTTTTACATTTTGCTGAATTTAAATGGGATTCAAAGCCTATTACTGTTTAGGTTACATTCGTTTTTTCTACTAGGATCTCTTGTATGAACTAAAAGTAAGCCAACATTTGATGTGGTAAACATACGTATGTAATGGAATCCATGCTCAAAGTGTGTATATATATATATATATGTGTATATATATATATATATA
>CM070043.1:1810675-1828442 GCA_036250615.1 Ptychadena robeensis
CACAAACAGTGACCATGTCTGGAGGGTTCACATACTTTCAAGCAGCACTGTATATGTCTGTCCTCTCTGGTTCTTACTTGGATAGCCAATTTGTTAGGTTTACATTGTCCTATGTAAACATTATGTTGTAGCTTATGATGGGTTCCAATAGTCCTGTACCTCTTGTATGCCAATTTTTACCTAGGTGTCCTCTATATATCAGGGCATGGACCCTATGCCATACCTCAAGAAGTGTAATCATGTGTATGCTGTACATTAGCATGCTACTGTAGATACATTATGATGTGCATGGCTGAGAACTTTCATAGACTTATATACACAATTGTTAAGTAACGGCTT
This sequence comes from Ptychadena robeensis, assembly GCA_036250615.1. Taxonomy (NCBI): domain Eukaryota; kingdom Metazoa; phylum Chordata; class Amphibia; order Anura; family Ptychadenidae; genus Ptychadena; species Ptychadena robeensis. The sequence goes on from CM070043.1 coordinate 1,811,015, forward strand.
AAAACGAAATATGTAACAAATATTTTCCCAGAGCACTACAGGTTCGCTAAAGAAGACCGCATACCAATGCCGTTAGCTTAGTTTGTTTGATCAAAACTTTGGACTGATTGGTATGATCAGGGATGGGGTCAGAGAACATTGTTGGTCTTGGATCCTCCTTTATTCAGTAGGCTTAAGAAACCCTCAAATCATTGCAGACAGATCCCTACGCTGCACTTCAGGGTAATCCAGAAGCACTTTGGAAGCATATTATAGTTTACATGCTGCCAGGTGCTCTGCCCGGGTTTCTAGTTCCTGCTTGTTGTCAGCCCTGTAGGGGAACTTAACATTTGCATCACCTGAACCATACACTAGAGAGAAGCCCTGGACATTTATGGGGTTCCGGAAAGCACCATTTTCATCAGTGTAGTTGGCTTAAGGAGTTTTTATATTTGCTTCTCCCTCTTGCTGCTGCCAATCTCCAGAGTCCAGACTATTCTCCAGTTTTGTTCCAAGATACTTTCCTGTTGGTCTGCTGGCACTGATAAATACATGATATTTTCCATTTTATATACCTTGGATATGCCTGTCTCTTAACTTGGTCATTAAGGTCGCAGTCGGAACTTGAGAGCCGCCTGCTTCCCCTACTGTGGCGCTGGGTCAGGTGAATTGAATTCTGGTCATAGAGTTTGGGGTTGTCAGGGGGTGACATCTACCTGCTGACTGCCCAGACTGTATTGCCAACCACTCAGAGCAGCTTCAAATTGACCCCATCCCCCAAATTGACATAAGCACATGTGCCAGGACGGTTGAGGGGGCTAGAAAAGGGTTAAAGGGCAAGATTGCAGCTTGCATATGTAAAGTGGCCATAGTAGTTTTTATACATGCATGCTGATACAGAGCTAGTGCAGATGTGGCAACGTCATCACGTTTGCATTATGGGGACCCTTCAGTGGGCCGGCACCCTTTGTGTGCCGGCATTAGCTTCAATGAAGGCAACGGTCTTCATTGAAGCTAATGCCATCGGCTTCAATCGGCCAGAGATTATCGGACATGTCCGTTCTCTGGCTGGCCGAGCAGTGGGGCGACAGGGACCTGTCGCCCCATGTGGGCACGTGCCGATTAGCGGCCGATTTTTCCGCTGACCGACGGCGCGAGTGCGCGCGCCCATTGGTCAGGTGAAAAATCGGACGCTTATCGGCATGTGTATGGCTAGCATTACTTTTTTCCTTTCTTATCAAGTATTAGTAGATACAGTGGACCCTTGTGTTACAACCGGCTTAAAATAAGACCAACTTGAGTTACAACCCAAATTTTAGTTTTAACATGCAACTAAGGATTTGCCTTGCAACCAGAATTATGGCCAATGCCAAAAGGTTTTTCTTGCGCGGTTATGAACAAAGACTCTGGATGTCAAAGAAGTATTTGCAAGATAGACTTAAGAGTGATCTCACAAATAAGTGCAGCATGTCATAATGGACCATCTTCTCATTCTACAAAAGTCTACAGACTCTTCCAAGGAGAGAAAAGACACCAGAGAGACGGATTCCTGATGTTCTTATGGAATTGTTCCCAACAATAACCACCTTCCATGTCATCCTCTCTGCCATTCAAAGTTGAAATCTTTTGCTTTCAGGAAATTACACATTTGTGGCTTCTGATTATTACGTTTTGGTGAGAACACTAGGAACATAATTGGTGTTCCTGGTACATTACACATGTTATACAACACTTTTATATTAAAAGGTTAGGTAAGGGGGGGAGGGGGGTGGAAGGGTCTTTGGCAGGTCCAGAACACATTATGAGGATTTTCATTATTTCTTATGGGGAAAAATATGGGTCTTGACTTACAACCAACCCGTGGGAATGAATTAAGTTCTAAAGTCAAGGGTCTACTGTAACTTTGCGTTTAAAAGAATAAAGGTGTTTTCATATTAATGACACTTATTCAGCATTTCTCAGCCTAATGGATTATACTGGGCTTATACAAATCCATTGTTGTGTTCTGCTTTTTAAATCCGTGTTTGCGTTAATGTATATTGTGACATTCCTTACATGCGTATTGCATGTGTTGTGTGGTGCTTTGCACATAGATTTTTGTGAAAGCTTAGTGTTAGGGAAGCTAGAGTGAATTATTATGATGAATGTACTTTTATTTAGTTATTTATGGTTATGCTCTTCTTTCTCTTCCACCTTTTTGAGAATAATTTACATCAAGTTAATTCTTGAATGTGCCTAACCCGGGGGACGGACCCCCGGGTTAGGCACACGGACGGACGGACAGTCAATGGAGCCCATATCGTTGTGGAAACATAGCCTAAGTCCTCATCTGGTATCTGGAGTGTGGCAGTTGAGTCATCTGCTCCTGATGACCTCACAAATAATAAATAATGCATAATTATACGAACACTGCTGTCTTTGAAGCATGATGCTTGTGTTACACATGGGCCACTATGTATATTAACTGTGCTTCTTCTCATTGCAGGATGTTTGAATGGTAGGAACTGAACCAATTACCAAGATGAGCGTCACCTCGTGGTTCCTGGTGAGCAGCTCTGGCACTCGCCATCGACTGCCTCGGGAGATGATCTTTGTTGGCCGTGAGGACTGTGAGCTTATGCTTCAGGTAAATATTTGGCTTAGGGTTATGCATTAAAAAGGGTTCATTGCCATTCAAAAGTGATTAAAGACATCCAAAATTTTGATAAATATTTTCAATTTTGTCTGTACTTTAGTTCTTTTTGGTTGACTTCCACCCTATCCCAAATCCTTTAAGTGAACTGTTTACTTTTTAAAAACAAAGACCTATCGTATTTTTCACACTAAAAGACACACTTTTTTTACCATTAAAATCAATGGCAAAGTGTCCTTGCATCTTATGGGGCGAATATGTAAAAACTTTTTTTTTTTTGTCCCAACCATCTCTGGGAGCAATAGCTATGCATCCCAGGAGGCAGACATTTGTTCTATTCCCAAGAAGAGATCCCATTCTCTAAACACACTGACCAATTTATGGAGAGAGACATTTTGCAATTAGATAGCATGACTTGTCATATCTCCTCCCATATGTAAATAGCTATTCATGGGTAAGTTGTTGGTGTCAGATTGTAAAATGTGTCTCTTCATAAGTTGTATCGCCAGCTGTAATCTTGGTTTCGAGATAGAACAAAAAAAAGTTAGATGAGGGATCGACTGTAGCATGATGTCATCCCAGCCCCTCAGCTGATTGGCGGGCACCCTTTGTATGTCGGACATAACTTTAAATGCAGACTGCCATCCCCATTCAAAGTAAGGGGATCGGCACGTCGGATCACCATTCAATCTGACATGCAGGAGATTCCTGGTCGATCTCACCAGGTGGGCCCACTCGATTTTCTGATGCACAGTGCCATGCTGTGCCGCACAGCGGTCCATCAGCCGAAAAATCGGGTGAATATCGGGACGTGTATGGCTACCTCTAGTCCTATCAAAAGTGTTTTGGTTTCTGTTAAAATAAGTCAATGCCAAAATGCAGTAATCCAGCACTTGTCAAGACAAATCAATCGCTGGCATCATAAGTGTAATAAAAATGTACAGTGAAGAATAACATTATTCCTCCTCCACCCACCAAATAAATAAACGTCATTTATATATACACACAATGGAAAAACAAAGCTCACACATCTCGCACAGACTTGTTTAGCCCTGGGTAAGCATATGTCAAAAAAATCCACAAGGAAAAGGAACACAAGCTCTTTTTATAGGCTATTTTCACTACTTATCCTAATGTATGTTTACTTTAAAGGAGAACTATAAAGTCACATATGTAATATAAAGCTTCTCCCCATTCTGGTATTTTTAAAGAAATTATGTAAAGCCAAAGGTAGAACCCTTCCTCTGACTTTGAAATTTGCCAATATTCGGGGAAATTCAGAGGAAGTGGTGTTGCCCTCCTGCTTAGATTCTGTAATAATTAATATGTGTATATATTGTACAGGACGCCAGGGGTGGGTCACCCATTTTTGGTCTGTGTATCCTTTTAGGTAACCCCTAGGGTGCTGGATGGACACAGTCCAGGATTTGAATGGCAGTCTGTGGACTGAAACTTTGTTAGACTGCTAACAGGGCCTGGACTGTGAATAGGCAGGATGGTTGGGAGGGCCGCCGCCTATTCACCCCACCCACCACCTGTGGGGTTCTGTTGGCTGCACAGTAGTATTATAACCAGGTATCCTGACCAAATCAGTGGGAAGAGTAATGGACACTGTCTGGAGGACAGAAAAAGCTGGACTGCTCCCCTCTGAGAGAGGATAACCTCTACCCACTTGAGCATTATATTTACTTTCTTGCCTTTGCTGAAGGACTGTTGTTTTTGAATGGCTTTAGTTAAGCCAAACTGTTCATTTGGGCATACATAAAGCCTTGTTGATTTAAAAGACGTTGAATTCCAGTGTGGTGACTGTGAACCCCGGACCCCCCAAGTTCACAATATATATTCTAGGCAATCTAGAGCAGGGGTCAGCGACCTTTACAATTCAAAGGACATGTGTCCACTACAGATGGACTTTCCACAATTGCCAGGGTATTCTTCGTGGCTTGCGGCTTAGTGACAATTGTGGCGGGAGAGCACCCTATTGCATTCCGCAGCCTCAAATCAGCACTTCGGGTGCGCCGCTCAAATGCTCCCACTGGACACTTCATTAAAATGGGAAGTGTCCTCTCTGTGTCTTTTTCCCCCACCATGGACGTGCGTCCACCACAGGGAAAAACCAGCAGTGGACACAAGCCCAAAGAGCCATTTTACCACCTCTTTCATTATGGAAGAATAGTCTAGAGCCACATATCATAACACATTTGGGTGTGCTGCATTATGCGTTTCCCTGGAACAACATAGTGTTCAATGCGTTCGTTAGTGCCAACGTTTGTTAGTAGTAAATATTGTAAAAGAACCCAAAGACAGAAGGTTTTTGTGTTTCCTACTCCTGGACACGCATAGCCTGTTTATGTTCTTCTATGGGAGTTACTGAATTGTCCAGCCTCCCCCTTTTTTTGTTCTCCCAGGGATCGTGAGGGTGATGTGGGCTGGTTCCCCCTTTGTATACTACATCAACCTCTCCCCTCTATGGACCCACACCCCTACCATCAATGCTGCTGGATAGCTTACTGGTATCTTGGGGTGTCCAGTCCAGGGGTGTACTCTCTCTGGTCTCTCTATCCTGGCTGTTTCTCTTCCACCACCACTGGGGTCAAGGTAGGAGAAAGTCTATCCCCTACGGTGGTTGCTCTCAGTGCCAGCGTCGGAGGTAGAAAATATGAAGCCCCATCTGCAGTCAGGCTGCTGGCACGCTCTCTTTTCCTTCCAGGGCGTATGTGTTGGTGGGAGGGAGAAGGCTTGCTGGTAGCCAGGAAGATGACCCCCTAGGCTACACCATCTGACTCAATTGGTTCACACAGGTGCCCTACAAGCATGCTAGCAGTTCTATTGTAAAGACAATCATGCTGTAAGGCACATGTATAATTTGTAACTCTTATTTATACTAAATTGCCAGATGACAGATTAAGGACAGTGTTTAAGGAAAATTCTTCTTACTCTCTTTTTGGACCAAAATATGCACTTTTTGTTCCATTAAAAGCAATGAGAAAATGTCTGTACGTCTTATGGTCTGAATATGTAAAAAGAAAATAGCAAAAATTTGTCTCAAACATCCTGGGAGCAAAGGCTCTCCATCTTAGGATGTTGGACTTTGTGCCTTTCCCCTCAGCCAAGCCAAAAGGCCACTGGTAAGAGAAGGGTCTTATCTGTATTAGCACCAATTCTTTGAACACACTGACCAACCCACTGGGTGAATTGAGATATTCTGTATTTACATTAACATTTTGCATTGCAATAAAAGAAATTATGTGACGCAGACCTCTCTCTCCTTCCATATGTGAATGCTGTAAGTTGTTAGTTCCAGATTGTAAAATGTGTCTGTTGGTCAGTGGGTATAGAGAATGGGTACTGCTAGTGTGTAGACACATGCTAAGGTTTTAGCCCTGCCCATTGTGCTGGAACTTAGCTGTATCGCCTGGTACTACCCTTTTGGTTTGGCTGGAGGAATATAGGGTGGCAAGCTGTATCACTATGATTCACTTTATATGCAAATGGCTGTGTCTTTTTTTTCAAAACAATGGCGTGCGTATTATAGTGCCAAAATAGAGTACATGTTACTCTCTCTAAGAAATGCACTACTACATCGGAACATAAATTCTATTTATGGTTTACTGGGCTACAGACAGTCTATATAGTCAATCATTAACTAAGTATGTACATTAGCTGAATCAATAGTATACTGTATACATATTTACCTTCTATATTTGTACTTCATGTAACTAAGTTTAATGGGTCAGACCAGCCTAAACTGCTCCAAATATATATATATTAATCCTAGTTCTGCGTTAGGACTATGGTCAATGTAAGGGGCCCCACTCTCCTTGTTAAATTAATTTGTTTTATACGAATAGAATTCAACAGAATTATCACATAGATAGAACTCAAATTGACCCGGTGAACCTTATTTAAAATGTTTGGTACTATTATTTCCCATACTCATAGGTTTACAATTTACTGAGCTAAATGTATCCCATATTTCGTGGCAGGCATCAGTAATGTGATGACCAAACATCAGATTGCCATAGGCGAGGCCACGCATACTAATAGCTGCTATCTTTGGCACATGTAGTGTCTGTCATAGTTTGAGGAAGTGATATATTTAGGAAGTAATTAAGCTAGTTTCTGTCATATAAATTCAAACAATGAAGTTGTATATGAACAAGCTGATGGGAATAATGTTATCAGAGCAACATTGGAGAATTGCTCAAGCCAGAATTGAACCTAAATTGTGAGAGATATTTTGGGCAGCATTTTTAACCAATTTGAGGGGTTCATTTTCTAACTAACGGACTCTTTTCTGTTCCCCCATACCCCCCCCCCCCCTTCCTTCTCTCCTCCACTCCTGGGGAAAGAGAACAACTGCTGTTCAGTCTCCTCTACTCCTTCTCTCTCCCCCTGTGGGCGTGCAATTTATGATGCCCAGGTTGCCCATACTTAAAACAGCCACTGGGCACGCTAACCTGACTTGGTGGGCCTGACCCCCCCCCCCCCATGGCACCAGAGCGAACCTATTATAACCCTTATCAGTCGGAGCCTCTAGTTTTGCACTGCTTGATGCTGGTCAAAGCTAAAGATCTTGTGATCACCTTCTGCTTGCTACCACTCTGTCAACAAAAGAACAGTCATTGTTGGCTTTGTTTTGTTTGTTTTTTTAACTTTTTTGGGGTTTATGTTTTTAAAATTAAATCTAACATTTAAAACCTGGTCTTTCAATGGTGCTGTTGAAGCTGCTTATGGTGTATTGTAGTCATTCTCAACCAGGATTTCTCCAAATGTTCTAGACGTTCCCTGAGCTTTGACTTATATATTGGTATATTGATTATATACTTACTTATTTGGTGGTGCTTGCATAATTCCAGATCTAACATCACTTGCCAAAGGCAAGGGCAGGGCCCCAGTGATCTTTCTGTCTATTGTTTAGGGTGGCATTCTGACCACTATTGAAAGGGTCACTGTGGTTCACTTAAGATCTTGACATGTTTTCAAGGATTCCTTCAGGTTGAGAAAGATTGGTGAAGAGTTTTACTGTAATGTTCATCAAAGAGGTTTTCTTGACACTTACAGGAAAATAAGTATTCTTGTATCATATATTCATATATGATGTCATTGTTTTCGATTGTGCCCTGCCCTAGGCTATATTTATATAGGCTATATTTAAATCTCCTCTGCCACCAATTGTCACCTGCAATGCAACATTGACGAGCTGTAATATTCTCACAATGTTATGCATAGCATAATATGGACTTTACACCAATGTACACTGAAGGTGAAAAGATGATTAGATATTTTATCAGAGCTCAGGTGTAGTCGCTAGGTCCTGGCTTGTTCTATGTTTTGAATCCTCGGAATTCGTATTTATCAACTATAATTCCTTCATTCACTCCAGTACATCCCAAAGTATTCTGTATCCTGCTCGTATTTGCATGTTCCACCTCCTCCTATAGGGAATCTTACAGAATATCCAGATGTTTCTATGTAAAGCAGAGAAACCTCATTAAACTCCAATAAACCTAATTTATATTCTTTTGCTTTCATAACTACATTAGATCCCATGTACACAATACTGCTGACCTTCCTGGTGAACCCTTCTGGTAGCTCTGTGTGAGTCATATAAATGGCTAACCAAACTTAGAATTCCTATAGAAGGTAAACAGTGGGCATACATGTATTTAAAGCATTTCAAAACTCAAGAACAAAACAAGAGAAGTTTACCTTACTTGTAGTAGACAAATAGGAACAAGGACACGAGGTGCACAACCTAGTACAACGAAGTAAATGGATAAATAATATGAAATATAATAAAACAAAAGACAAGAAATTCCGTTTAAGTTTACAAGCATTGATCTCTCGGGGCCATGTGCTTTCTAGGATGACCTCACTTCCTGGTTAGGGATGAGATCACTTCCTGCTTACAGCTGCTGGAGGGCTCAAGAGGAACAATGGGATGTGTTTTCAGCCATGGTTGAAAAAGAGCCTCTGCTCGAAACGCATCATGGGTGCCCACATGGACAATGCAATTAGTTTGAATGGGTCCCGCCCATACTCAGAGTGACGGGATGGAGCGTGATGGCGTCATCACGCTGCACTTAGTCGCTCCTCTGTCGGCCCCTGCTCGGGACGCGTGTGGGGGCCTTTAGATCGATCATACATATCTGGCAGGATGTAATTGTGTATATATACACTTTAATGTTCTCCATGCAGAAGCATTCTCACATTGCCCTGCCTAGGTACACACAGGCTGCCAGGTAACTGCTGGGAGGGGGTGGCTGGGTGAGCTAAGCTGCTGAAATATAAACTGAAATGGACATTCTACTACATTTAAAAACTTGGATAGCGTTCCCACTGGGGAGCATAGGCCAATAATTTCCTGTAAATAGGGCTTTTAAAGCACAAACAAAGTATTAATTAAAACCAAACAAGTCAAACATTTTAAATATATTTTTGTTGGAGACCCCCTACCCTGGATTTTTATACTTATTATTATAAGAGTAAGTAAAAGTACTTTATTAATTATTTTAAAAACAAGTATACTGCACATAGTGGCAATTCTCAATCTTGCGCAGGGCTTCTTCAAGGATTCTCAATTTGCTCAAAGTGGACTTACCACCAGAAATTAATATTTTCGTGAATGGCACTAGAAGTGGCGATAATAGGGAGGATTGCAAAAAAAAAAAAAAAAAACTTACCTGTAATGCGCAATTCAAGAAAATAATCCTGCAGCTCTCCCTCGCTTCCGGGTTCTAGTCTCTGCAAGGCAACACGTCCTGAGAGTGCTTTTGTTTTCTGTGTAATCTTGTGATTTACTTAATTATATTGCACCCCCAGTGCAATGATCTTCTATGGGAATTTGCTTCAATGTAATTATGTGAATCACAGGATTACCCTGGTCTGTATTTTTCCTGCTGGTCTGTATTTTTCCTGCAATTTTCAATAAAAACGTTTAAGTAAAAAAATCACAGGATTACCCAGAAATCAAAGCTCTCTCGTGACGTGTTGCCTTGCAGAGACTAGAACCCAGAAGTAAGGGAGAGCTGCGGGATTATCTTCTTGAATTGCTCTTTACAGGTACGCTTGTTTTTTATTGCAATCCTCCCTATTATCGGCACTTCTAGTACCGTTCATGAAAATCCAGATTTCTGGTGGTACGTCCGCTTTAATACATGCCCAGTGCTTCTAACAGTGGTTGTACATTCTCAAAATCCTAGTCAAGCCTTTAAACTTTTCGTAGGGTAAAGTTTTAGCCTCAGGCTGGCCACATGGGTCGATACCCGTTAGATTGACCCACGATTGGTTGCAGTGTGGTAATGCCATGGATTGCTGAACAACACTTTGCCCAATCGGTTTCCTGTTAGAGCAGCAGCAAGTGGGACTTGAAGAGTCTCACTCCTCCATCTTAAAGCCTGGAGGACCGGACACTCCAGGCATTGTGGCGTTGGAGCTAGCAGCCAGGAAAAGTAAATAGTTTTTTCGCTGTCCCTGGTCAAAGACCCAATGTAGGCCAGTAATGTGTATATGTTTATTTTTTTTATGTTTGTTTTTGCATTTAAATTTACATTTCCTGTAACCCTCTCCAGTCTCTCAATGATCTAATATTGAGGCAGCGTCTTAGGGGAGTGCTTGAGGGAGCATGTCATTGGTGGGAGTGTTTGTGCTGGTTTTGTGACTGGGACATCAACAGAGTTGGTCTTAATTTGTGTCATTTGATATTGTATAAATATTTTCCAACCTTTGGTATGCATCGTTTAGAGTTTCTTAAAGGCTCTGTTTGCTGTGTTCATTCACGTAGAATAATTGGCTTAAAGCATTTATGTTAAAGAAATATTTTTTCCATTGTGTAAAGAGTCCCAGGTCTGGTTTGATTAGCATGCACCAGTAAACCAGACATAGGCATTTAGTTCTCTGTACTGTGCATTATTCTCTCTGTCATCTAAATGATCGATCTGTGTGTTTTCTCAGTCCCGCAGTGTGGATAAACAGCATGCCGTCATCAACTTTGACAGCGAGAAGGATGAGCACCGCGTGAAAGATCTTGGGAGCCTAAATGGGGTAAGCGTATATGTCCTCCAATTGTAAAATAAACTTAATATGTGAACACTGAATGACAATTAGGATTGAAACTTTGCACGTGCCTAAGTTGTCTTCTCGAAAACTAGTATGACAGTCTATTTAAAAAAATATTGGCTGAGGAATTGTGTCTAAAATCTGTATAATTGTCCAAGCCTTGGGTTAAATGGTTTACCATTGTTGGCCAGTGTTGGAAGTTTAGCAGGATAATGAGCAGTTTCCCCTAGCTTTCCCATGTGATGCATTGTATTCAGGGGTGCACATAACTTTTTTAGTGAGCTACTCCGATGAGTACCAGGAGATGGTGTTTGGTAATCACCCGATATGTAGGGTGGTCTTCCTCACTGTCCTCTGTGTCCTCCAAGCCTCCTGCATGGTAGATTCTGCTGCAGATGGACCTCCCTGTTCCTGATTGATCTTCCGATTAGTTGTCTCCGTCCACAGGTCACCAGCTGGCTTTGGGTCAAATGTAACTCTCACAGTACAACACAGTTGTACCCCCAGATCTCATACCTCAGTAGTACATTTTCTGGCTTAGTAACTAACCCCTGAGACTACCAGCAGTCCAAATGTCAACCTTTCATAGTCATATTCCAGCTGTCACACAGTGCTTTTCTCTTGTCATATTTTACCCTTACATATGCCTACTGTGACATTCAACCCCCAGATCTCCAACACCCTTAGAAGACCACGCTTTTATTTATTTTGAATTATTAATTTATATTCCCAATTTGACAACCCTAACTGCAACCTTTCCTAGTTACTAATGTTTGTGGCCGCCCAGACACATCTATGTGTACTAACAACTTGAAGGCACTCCGTGTCTGGGCGTCCGTAGCTATCAGGTGCACCCGATAGTTTGTAACAATAATGCAGGCACGCAGAGCTACTTTTTGCCTCTTTTTGAGTGCCATAGTACCACTTATGTGCACCCCTGGTTATTTGCCACACAGCCCTCACCACTGCATCCTGGGGGTGAGACTGAAGTGATAGATTCTCTTTAAGCTGAAGACAAAGTAAGTAAATACATCATTTGCCTGCGATGCAGACTATATTTACCTTCTCACCCCCATATATGTGCTAACAAATAGTACTTGCATAGTATTTACCTGTTTTGAAGAAACTACTTACTACTCCAGTCCTAGCTTATGAGATAGCACATGATAATGCCTACACAATTGGTAAGTTATTGAAAGTAGGTAGATTTCACCTTTTTCAAGACCTTTCTCTTTGGTATAAACCATTTAACCTGTTCTAAGCGATTCACTATGGGACATACCTCCTTGATGAAGGAGATGCACCTGCTTAAGGAGCTGATATTAGAAGTAGACCCCTCAGTTCATCAAACGGTGAAGCGGACAATAATACAGTTATACACGATATAGAAGTGCCATGGAGAACTCAGACCTCATACACACAGATCTTGGGTTACACGTGTTCATTAAAATAGGAGCACTAATCTGGGTATTTTTAAGGAAAAGCCGTCTGGAGATTTCATGTATTTATTGCTGTTGAGCAGCTGTTCAGAAAGCAAGCCGATGAGATGTCCCAACTTGTACTGTAACACCCTTGTGCTTCTATTTCAATTACTTTTTTTTAACTTCCTACATGATTTAGACTTTTTGTATGTTTATGGACACGAAAAATTTAGTCCACTGAAATCTGCTTTCCAGAACGTGCTCATTGGTCAACTGCTCAGTGGCTATTTATGTCCAGGTTCCCAGTTCAGTGGCAGTTTGATGCGGATTTCCAGCTTCACCCACCAGTTCCATCCAATGCATAGTGGCTCAGTCCCCTCTCCTTCCTTCAGCAGTTATTCATTAAAGTGTTATAGGAACAAGGACACAAGGCGCACAACCTAGTGCAACAAAATAAAGTACTGTAAATGATCAAATAAAATATTCACATTGAGGGAGGTTTGCAGGCTTAGCAAGCATTGATCTCTCAGGGCCATGTGCTTACCAGGATGACATCACTTCCTGGTTATGGATGAGCTCACTTCCTGGTATCAGGTGCTGGAGGACTCGGCAGCATCAATGGGATGCGTTTCGAGTGGCATTTCTTTGTCAATTCCAGAGAGAGAGCTGCAGATCTACTCACAATTTAAACACCCACCCTCATACTGACCCAATTTTACTCTGTGACCTTTGCCTATGCCCCATACACCTACTGAGGGCCCTTCTGGCCACTGATATCACTGTAACTGTGTAATCGCTGCTGACAGTTGTGCACAACTATCTATTATCTTCCTTAATTAAAGAGCTAAGCAGGGTAAGCTCGATATTGGAGCCGTCTGATGTTCCCTGCAGCAGCGTGATGACGTCCTTTGTGGAACATTGCAGAGATGTATTTATTAAAGCAGGCCTGCCACCAGAAATCTATGTTTTCATAAATGGCACCAGAAGTGGCAATAATAGAGAGGAATGCAGAAAAAAAGAAGATAATCCCGCAGCTCTCCCTCACTTTTGGGTACTGGTGTCAGCAAGGCAACACGTGACGAGTGCGCTTTGTTTTCTGGGTAATCTTGTGATTGGCATAATTATATTGAGACAAATTAGAAGATCATTGAACTGGGATTGCAATATCGCGGAAGGCTATGGTGGGGGGGGGGGGGGGGGGGGGGGCGTTAAATGATCTTCTATGGGAATGATATAATTACGTAAATCACAAGCTTACCGAGAAAACAAAGCGCTCTTGTGACATCTTGCCTTGCCGAGACCAGAACCCGGAAGTAAGGGAGGGCTGTGTGAAATTTTGTGCCATTTGTGAAAATATCGATTCCTGGTGGTAGGTGCGCTTTAAGTGTTAATAATAATAATAAAGACCTCTTGGACAACCAACTTACACTTTTTCCGTAATGCAGCCACCATTGGGCCTGTCACTACTGGGCAGATGGTAAGGCGGGCACTGTATCAATTTAGCACCCAGTGCAACAGACGTATCTTTGTATACCTTCCTCCCCCCTCCTCTGATAACTCACTAGGATGGGCATCTACGAGTAGGAATTATATGTAACCACAACTACAAAAGAGCAAGTCCGACATAGAAGTTTCCCTCATTACAAGTACACTTTTTGTAGTCCTTTTCTTTTCTTATCTAGTAACGCTTTACCCAATTGGGAACTAAGGTAGGTGGTAAAGATTACACTTAGGGCCCCCATACACCTTTTAAGCTAGCCATACACGGTTCGATTTTGGTTCAATCGATGCTCGATCAGATGAATTTTTTCATCGATTGAACGAAAATCGAGAAATGCCCACATGGTACGATTGACGATAATTGTTAGATGAAGGCAGAAACATTTATCGAATTTTGATCGGACATGTTGGAAAATCATAGTCGATTGTGCCAAAATCGTTTTATAATCGTCGATGTTTGTGGTGGTTCTCCTGGATCGATTAGATTAGATATACATAACATAGACCACTTCAATCTGAACTTCAATCGTTTCCATACCAAAATTGCAGATTTTAGTAATCTTTTTTTAGTCGAAATCTCACCACAATCGCAAACTCAATGTGGGGTGTATGTTGATGCGATTTAAGATCAATTTTCGATTAGACTATTGAATTCCTCGATCTAATTGAGCATCGATTGAACCAAAATTTAACCATGTGTGGCTAGCTTTAGAAAGAGCAGTCAGATTTCCTTTAGATCTCCTTTTGTTTTACCAAAACCATGTAATATGAGGGACTTTCTAGTCTAGTCTACCTGTGTTCAGTCGCAGAGGGCCGCACCCGGCACTACATAGTTTTTGGTAGATCTAAAGGATATCTGACAGAGAGATCTGAAGGTGTATGGCCAGCTTGATTGTTGAGGGTTAAGATGCCGGTCCTCTTGCATGTATCCATTGATGGGCCATGGTTCTCATTCTGTCCCACGCAATGTTTCTAAAGCATATAAAATTTTGAATAAAAATATATGTTTATTGCTTGCCTTGCAGAAGAAACCTGTGAGCCGTTATTCATTCATATCATGTTCTTCTTTCTCTGCAGACTTTTGTGAATGATGTGAGGATCCCGGATCAGAAATACATCACCCTAAAATTGAATGACGTTATCCGGTTTGGCTACGATATCCTTTATAACTAACTGCTGCAGTGTCAGAAAGTTTCTTCCTGCTTCCATTCTGATGCAATGACATACTAAGGTCACATGAAAAGCAGATTAGTCTCTCAATCCCTGCGAGTCAGGTGGTGAAGTTAATGGTTTATGGTCTGTTTAGTATATTTGGAGGAATGAGGAAAGGTCTTATGTGAGTACAATGCCCTAGATCATTCATCTGGTAGTTATAGTTAAAGGGAAAATATTCCCAAAAATATGATTTTTCTAAATTAAATTATGGGATATCTTAGATCAGTGGTTCCCAAACTCTCCTTGAAGGGCCCCCTTTTCTGTTTAGGAACATTATCGAGCCCCCCCTCCCTATTTAAACACATTTTAAGAATGAGGGCCCGCGCCCCCCTGGAATACCTTCGCGCCACGCCCCCCAGTTTTGAAACCACTGCCTTACATTATGGTCCCATTTAAATGTGCGGTTAGTGCAGTGGTGCCCAAACTTGGGGGCGGGCCCCCTGGGGGGCGGCGAAGGTGTTCCAGAGAGGCGCAGGCCCTCTATCTTAACCGGTGTTTGAATAGTTTGGGGGGACTAAAAAAAAGGAGGGCCCTGCAAGGAAAGTTTGGGAACCACTCGGTTAGTGTAAGGTTTTTAGCACATTTTATCGTTCTGAAAAGCCAAGTCTTTTAGGAAATCATTGAGGTCTATGCCAAGACCACTACCTGGAGATAGGTGGGAGAGTAACGCATTATTTGCACAAGTGGGGTGGGAATATAAGAGGGAGGGGAATAACAGTATTTTTAGGACTATAAGATGCATCAGACCATAAGACGCACCCTGTTTTTAGAGCAGAAAAAAAGTCATATGTTCTAATCCGTTTTAAGAAAAAAAAAAAAAATCTGCAGTACCCAATTTTAGATAGAAGGAGGGGGACGGGGATGGGGGGATTCTTTACTGTTCGTCTCCCTTCTTCTGCCAGCGTGTGAGCTGCACGGAGATCGTAGCTGACAGGAAGTAATATACATGGATGCTGCCGGCTAGCAGCTTCCATGTATGTTTATCTGCTCTACTGCTTCTATCAGCAGTGCTCTGCTGGTAGAAGCAGTACAATACCGATGAGGGATGTGGCTGCTGCTGCATCTCTCATCGGACAGCTCTGGAGATCTGGCGGGAAGCCAAGGCATGACCACCCGCGGCCGAGGGGTCGAGCATTCGGACCATAAGACACGGGCAAGATTTCCCCCTAATTTTGGGGGTAAAAAAGTGCATCTTATGGTCCGAAAAATATGGTACTTGATCATGCTGAAAGTAACGTCCTGTAATGTCACATCCAGTATTTGGAAAGCAGAAGTGACTGGTGGACCAAAACTGTATATATTTAGTGACTCTAATGTTATTAGATGTTTTCATAAGTTTATGAATCTTCACTTTGAACTAAGGTCAATGTTTACTCCTCAAACTTGTTTCTTGAAGTTGATAAAGCTGCTGTGATGTCTACTTGGTTCAATACAACTTTGTAAACTGAGTTTGCTGTTGTGTGTATCATAAATGACTATAAAAGCAGCATGGATTATGCCTAGTCTGATCTGGGACCCCTTAATAGCTGAAAGTTTCTAAGCTGACATGATACTTAAGAAGTTTCAGCCTTACTCGGGAGATCACTTAACACACAGTTTTCCACATACACCCCGATGATCATTTTTAATCATAGTACCCACTGTCAAATAATTGTTAGAGACCGCTCCATCCCTATACAGAAGCCAGATGAATGGTCTCTCTGTTCTCGTATATCCCAATTTCAATTCCTATTGTTTTTCTTATCTGTTTTTGTACATATTAATATGTATGTGTTGGAACAGATTCAGCACAAGGTTCCAGAGGAGGCATTAAAGGTTAGTACTTATAGTCTGTTAACTTACAATTGATATATATAGTAAAGCCAGCCTTGCATATTGAGGACTTCAAGTTCTTATATATATTTATGTTCTTAAATATATATTTATGTTTGTATCCATATTTTAGAGGCATGTGAAACTACCATACATGTAGAGACCTGGACCCTAAGGCTTTGTTACTTGGCTTCAATGACCACAAATGTCAAATGTCCTATCCCTGATGTCCTAGGATAGTGATGGTGAACCTTTGAGAGTCCGAGTGCCCAAGCTGCAATCCAAAACCCACTAATTTATCTGAAAGTGCCGACTTGGCAACTTAACCTGAATTACACACACACAAATCCTCAGGTTCAGTTGTTGTTCATAATGGATCAGTGCAGTTACAGGCTTACTGTAAATCCTAGGCTGCTGATGGGCTACAGACCCCAGCATGCATATAGTCTTCTGTTTGTCACATGGCTTTCTGATGGCATAGCATAAAAGGCAAAGACCCAAGAAAAAGAAACTACAACTGCAAGCATTACATTCTGCCAGTTGCTAAAGAACTACACTACCCAGCATGCCCTGCTACCTTTTCTAGCTGTTGTAGAACGGCAACTTCTAACCTGTGAGAATTATTCTGCCTTCTCTTATCATATTGTCTTCTACACACACACACACTAGTAGAGATGGTTAAATGTTTTATTTTTTTTAAATCGACGATTTAATTGCAAAGCCCCTGAGCATGGTATCTTTACCAAACTTACTGGAGATGTAGAGAAGGGTTGAGGGTATACTATAAAAAAGATGGCCCTAACACAAA
>CM070043.1:1836626-1848638 GCA_036250615.1 Ptychadena robeensis
GGACCCGGCACTACATTGCAGTGATCAATACCTTCCAATCACTATGTATTCTACTACCTATCAGGGAGGACCCAGCACTACATAGTTGTTGGTAGATTTAAAGGAAATAGTATGGAGTGATCTTAAGATGTATGGGGTGCTTAATTTGGAGTTCTAGTAGATTGCTAGTTGGTAAACCACCATGGCTCTACATTAAGCACATTTATTCTTCAGAAGTATTTAATCATCTGTGTTCATTTAATATTCAAATGTATTTAACCAATTAATTGTCATCTATATTTTTTAGCTCTCAATGCTGACCTTGCAGAAATGCTTGGTGATGGAGACAACTCTTTTCCATCCAGGACAAGGAGACTTCTTCCTCAACTCCCTCCGAATGACAAATCCGAATGTCCCACACCTATTATTTTGGTCCGGACTGAGTCCAGCTCAGAAGTTCCACAAAAGATTGCAGTAGAGGATAGTGAGAAACCAGCCCCACCAGAGCAAAACAACTTCCTAAACATACAACAAGAAGATTTGGATCCGGATAGCCTAAGTGATACTAGCAAATCTGATGATGGCGTCTTTTCCAGTCGAAAGTCTAATCCATCACCTAATGCATCTAGAAATATTTGGAGGAGAGAGGATTTAAACAGTCATGAGCAAACTGTTCAGAGAACTAATAAAACACCTACTGAGTTAAAGTCCACTTCCTTTTATGTAGGTAGTGATAATGAAATGGGAAGTCTACCACTTGCAAACACAGTTTTACCTGTCTTGGATATACACAAAGAATACAAAAGTCACGATGTCCAGGTGAAATTAAAGGGTAATCAGAACCCCCCACAAGAGTCTACAAATGCTGGGAAAATAGCTAGTCAGCTGTTGAAGAAAGATAATGGATCCTCAGGCGATTCGGTTTCATATGTCCGACAGGAAAGCTTTACCAAAGAGAAATCCAGTAATAATATATCTACCAATAAGCTCCCTAATATCTCCACCCATCCTTTGCTTAAAGATCTCAGTGTTACAAAGCCAACCACGGACTACAGCCACGAGACACGCCAAATTCTCAAAGAGACAGAGACTGCATTGGCAGCACTAGAAGCCAAGCTTTTTTCCCAAAATCACCTTGAGGGCATTGACAGTGTTCAGTGCCCACCAGATGATTCCTTATCAGGAGATTCTGATGTGGATACCGCTAGCACTGTCAGTCTGGTCAGTGATAAGAATGTGCCAAGTCAACCCCCAAAAAATAGAGTTGTAGGGCTTCATAAGGAAAAGTCCTCCTCCTCTTCTATACAGGATAATTACAGTCAACACTCAGCTAGGGAACGACTCTCTGAAAAACGAAGGACTGGTGCTGGAGATGTAAGTACCAGGAGAGACACAACCAAGCGATTTGAAATGAAGCGCAGTAACGGCCCTCGTGGTTCACTCGATTTTACAGATGAAGAGCGAAGCTCTAGTCTACCTTATATACCAAATGATACAGTGTCCTCAGACTATGAACATTCTTCATCAAGGAATATCTCAAGAAGGAGACCTTATGCTCAGTCAGCCAAGGAAGATACAAACAGACCTTCTTCTAATGCACAAAAGGTTCAGCAGGCACTCACAAGGTCGAACAGCTTATCCACTCCTAGGCCTACACGAGCATCTAAGCTACGGAGGGCTAGACTAGGAGAAGCTTCTGACAACGAAAGTGCGGATGCTGAAAGGCTGAACAGTCCAGATTTATCTTCGGCAAACTCTTCCTCTGCCAAAAGCTCGTCTGAATCCAAAAAACTCTCCAGGCTTGATATCCTAGCAATGCCCAGGAAACGGACTGGTTCATTTAATGTTCCAAGTGACTCTGAAGTCTCTTCAAGGACAGGCTTCTCAGGACGTAGTGTAGACCAGAGTTATATGAGTCGCAAACCAGCTATGGCAGAGGTCAAACAACCCATCAAGAAACCTGTAGCACCTGTACCCAAACAACCTTTAACAAGAGCACGATCGGGTAGTGTCAAGTACTCATCCACATCCTGTAAGTTTAACCATTGCTAAGTTTTTATTTTGAACGTACATATATATTTTGCTAAACATATACAGTACATAGTATTTATATAGCCAAATTATGTGTTCTGTAATTCTAGATTCTTCCAGAATAGTAAAAGAAATCATATAGACATTTTTTACACTTCCTAAAAGTCTACTTCAGGTTTTAGATGGCTCGCAATACATGGAAACCATTTTAACCCCATCATATAATGTTTATATAGATTAGGTGTAAAGAAGCCCAATCTGCCATCCATGTATGGGTAATTGCCACTTAAAAGTGTGCAATGTCCTACAAATACAGGTAACCTACTGGTCAAATACAATGAATCCTCAATATGCTCAGGATCAGCCTAAAGTTCACTGACACAGTCCCTGAAACCTTTTTGTTTCTAGTTATGATTAAAGTAGGTTTTGGTAAAAAAAAACCTTGGCACAACAAGAAATGAGACTTACTAAAGGCTTACTTCAACAGTAGTTTTGGAGACAAGTGTTACCATTGGACGATACCCATTCTCAGTGAAGCTCAGTTAAGAGATGTTAATTGTCTTTAGAAGTAAAGTTTCACAAAAAGTTTCTGAACGCATAAGGCGTTCCAGCCTCTTTACAGCTTTCTACTGTTCAGTCTGGGTATTCATAACAAACCATGGAGAAACCATTAGAGAATAAATAAGAGTTAGGCTAGGTTTCCATGGTGTGATGGGCTCCGTTGGCACCCCCTGCATTAAGTGCATTCCTTGATTGACACATCAGTTAAGATTGACACATCTTCCAGTGAATCTGATCATGTGCAAAATACGATAAGATTCCGTCAAAGAATGCGCTTAACGCAGGTGGTGCAGATGGAGCCCATCACACCATGGAAACCTAGCCTAACTCTTATTTATTCTCTAATTTTCCTTCTCCATGGTTTGTTATGAATACCCAGACTGAACAGTAGAAAGCTGTAAAGAAGCTGGAACTCCTTATGCTTTCAGACACTTTTTGTGAACATTTTACTTCTATAACACTTCTATAAGACGCTTAGCAGTCCTATCTCTTATGCAGCATTTATACAGGGGCTGTGTTTCTCCTCTCTGCTTTGATCACTTGCCTTCTCCTAAATGTTGATAGATGAAATTTTAAAGAGATGGATTGCTGGGAGTGATCACATCAGAGATACATGCAGCGACTGCTAAAAGCCTCAGCCAGTGTTTCTTAGCTCTGTGTCTCGCTCCGATACGTTCCTGCTCTCTCTCCTTCTAAGTGTTGTCTATAGCAGTGTTTTTCAACCTTTTTTGGGCAAAGGCACACTTGTTTCATGAAAAAAAATCGGAGGGCACCGACTATACGCATAATCGCGGCGCACTTCCGGTCCCCGCTGGAACGCAGATGCGTACCAGCAGAGCAAAAACACCGCCCCAGGTCTGTGGGGACGTGTGTTGCTAATCAACCGCATCCTCACAGAGCCGGTCCGTGTATAAGTCTTATAGTATAATGGGCAGCTAGATAGGAGGGCTGAGGGTGGGGGTCAAAAAGCCACGGCACACCAGGCAACATCAGTGTGCCGCGGAACAGTGGTTGAAAAACACTGGTCTATAGACACTAAGGAGGAGGGAAGAGGAGAGCAGGAAGTGATCAGAGATAGACAAATATTTAAAAACACTGGTTGCAGCTTTCAGCAGCCAGTTTTTTTTTTTTTTGCAAATGCCCAGACAGAATGCTGTCGAAGCATTGGCTCTATAAGGCGCGCAGACTTTTTCCCATTTTGGTGTGGGAGTCATAGTGTGTCTTATAAAGGGAAAAATATGGTTCTTTGCTTGTCTGATATAACATTTCTGCTTGAGGACCATAGTGAAGAGATGGCTGCCTTTTTTCAGCCTGCTACCTATAAGGTCTATTCGTCTAATGCAGTGGTTCCCAAACTTTCCTTGCAGGGCCCCCCTTTTCTATTTAGGAACATTAGCCCCCCCCTCCCTATTCAAACACAGGTTTAGAATGAGGGCCTGCGCCCCCTTGGAATACCTTCGCAACCCCCCCCCCCCCCCCCCCCCCCCCCCCCCCCCCCCAGTTTGGGAACCACTGGTCTAATGTTAATGTCTGCCCTGGGTGTCTAACATACTGAGTTTTCCTTACCTTACTGTCCAGTTAGTTGCATTTTATTACTTGAATTTACCATTATTAATAATGGTAAATGCCAGGACTATATATAATGTCTGACAGGGGTATCTGGATAAAAAAAAGCAAATGTCTAGATAAAATTAAAAAGTATTTGCTATGTAAGTCAGCTCACTGTTCTCCCTTTCTGTTGTATATTTGGCTCCTTGCCTACCGTGTATGTATGCTTTCATTGTGATCTAACATATGTTTCCAGAATAATTTATAAAAATGAGTCAAAACAGGTTGGTTTTAGCTGAATGCAATACAATTAAACAAAAAAAAATGTAAGTTCCAGGAATACGGAGACGATAGCTCATGTATTCAAATGAATTGGTTTTTTCTTATCTCTGGGTAGCACACTAACTTTGTTAATTCCATAGTCCAGTGTTCTCCCCAGAGCAGATTGGCCGGGCGGCCCGCCCGGGAGATTTTAGTCCCCGCCCGGCACACAAGTCCTCCGCGGCGAGCAGCCTGACAGGCGGCGCCTTCCATTCTTCAGGAGCGCGCCACAGCCACTGAAAGACTCCGGCCCGCGGCACACTACCGGAGCCGCGGGCCGGAGTCTTTCAGTGGCTGCGGCGCGCTCCTGAAGAATGGGGAGGCGCCGCCTGTCAGAGGATTTGTGTGCTGCCGCTGGCCGGCAGCCTATCAGAGAGGCCGCCGGACCGGTGCAGGCGGCGCGATGACGTCATCGTGTCATGACGTCATCGCCCCGCCTGGCTAAAAAAAAATTCTGGGGAGAACACTGTAGTCTGTACTATAATCACTGGTTGTTTACGTATTTCTATCCTAATGACCCTAACAGTCTCCTTGTACATTGTTTTCATTTGATAGTCATCTTTCACATGTCCTACGATTTCCAGAGGGTTATATGCTTGGAACCCAAGTCCTCATTCAGCCGGACAGACCCATGGACACAACCATGTACAAGGTGTCTGTGGTCATGCACGTGCACTGAATGTTACTGATGACTTTCAAATGAAATGCATTGTACATCAAGCTCTTAAAGTTTGACACCCTTTCTCATGAAATCTAAAGATAGAGGTTAATATTTGTAGATTTTCCAAGGAGCCATTAAATATTGCGCGGTGAACTGCAAGTCCATTGGGTTAGGGAAAAGAAACAAAGGAAGGATTCATATGCAATCTGGTAGATATTTCCAACATTTGTATATAGTGCCAATTTTTTGGGATACAAAAAATGTAAGTATATCAAGAATACTATTTCTGTTCCATTGGTACTAGAAAAAAACTGTAATAAAGCACAATACTAATGCAGGAGAATATCAGAAATTAGATCATGGTAAGGTTGGACACTTTGAATATCCTTCCTGAGAATCCTTACTAAGAAACCACTTTCCAATAAACTTACAACCGCGGCAAATCGCATCAATGGAAACAAGCCCTTACAGCAGCTTATTCAAAGTGTTATTATTTGTGTTGAAAAAAGCAATAATAAGAATTTGGATTTTACTCCTGAGTGCGGACGTTCTTGTGGATATAAATTGACTACCGGAGATGGGCAGTAATCGTTCCAACACTGGTATTCTGATAGCCTGAGAGGGTGCCCATACATGCATAGATATGGGCTTGATCGCCAGTGCGCGCTCAACTCCATCTACCTTGGGTCCCCATGCAAAGCATCGGCTAAGCTGGGTGACGCAGCAGTTCTGCACCCTGAGCTCCTTCAATATCGGGCTCACTCTCTGCTCAAAGGCTGATCCATCTCGCGAGCATTGACCCTTGTATGGCAGCCTTTAAGCATTTTCAAAGTCGTTAGATGTGATGGCGTCAATACTTTTTCACTTTCTAAGTAGGAACTAAATATGATGAAGAAATTTAAACTCCTTTTTTGTGCGTTAAATGTAAAACTCCTAAATAGGATATCATCATCAAAATTGCTGCTGATGTAGCGAATGTTTTTGAAACCTACGGAAAAAAATATTGTTCCAGTTCATGTGGTTTTCACATAAACAAAATTTGAACTGTATTTATGTGCTAGAGCAATACTTTATTTTTCTTGTCCTATTCCCTCAACCCTTCTCTACATCTCCAACAGTTGTGGTGATGCCATGTTCAGGGACTTTGGCATTGGAAATGTAAAAAACATAAAAAAAACGTCTGTAGTGCTATGTTTTCTGTGAGTTGTAAAGACCACGCTGATGCCCTTATCTAGTTTTGGGACAGTGCTGATACCATCCATTACTTTGTAATGGTGAGGAATAAGTATGCTTTAAGCCTGGCTATGGCTACCGTATATATACTGTATAGATAGAGAAAAAGAAATGGGTACATTTGTTATTCTTGGCAAACCAAGTAAAAATAGTTGCTAAAAATCCAGGTTTCATATATACCATATTTTTCGGACTATAAGATGCCCTGGACCATAAGACGCACCCAATTTTTAGAGTAGGAAAACTAGAAAAAAAAAGTATTGAATATATAAGCTTTCACATGAACTGGGTTAATGCAATGAATTAATTTAATGCAATATCAAGTTCAACCACTAGATGTCACTAGCAGCAGTACTAGCATAGCACATCATGTCATCCTCTACAATGATCTGGAGGAGGGGGCCACGGGGGGGGGGTGGCTGCAGAGTCTTTTCTCCTCTCCCTCTCTGGCTGTTCCTGTGTCCGTGCAAGCTGTGCAGTGATTGCTTTTTCCACAGGGATAGGGAGAGAGGGATAGATGGCAGTTCATCCATATCTCTCTTCATTGTTTATACCAGCAGGGCTCTGGGCTCTGCTGGCAAAAGCAATAATACAGTTCAGATGGGAGATCCAGCTGTGGCCGCATCTCTCATCTGACAGCTCTCTGGGTAATCTCCTTGCCGGGAAGCCAAGGCGTGACCACCCACGGCCGTATGGCTGCGGGGGTCGCGCATTTGGACCATAAGACGCATGCAATTTTGTCCCCCCGATTTTGGGGGTAAAAGGGGCGTCTTATAGTCAGAAAAATACAGTAGTTGGTGAACTCATCTCTGATATTCTCTGCACCTCTGTGGGGTTATAAATCATGACCAACATGTCTTCCAATGAATGGCACTTGCAGTTCTACCGCAGTATTACATGACTTCTTCAGCAGAAGTATATACGTTTCTTTTGTTTGTCAAACAATTGTCTTGCATTTTAGGTTTGTTCTTTCTTAGGTTCAGAAAAGCTTTAGAGCTTAACCTCCCTGGCGGTTCACTGAGGTGCAGATTTCTGTACCAAAAGTGATACAGTGTTTTGCCTTTCCGCCCCCATCAGCGTCACCGATGACGCCGATGGGGGCGGAAAGGCTGTGTGCCTGCAGCTTTGTAGAAATGAGAGCCAGCGGTTGCGCCTGATTCCGGCACGGGCGCAGTTTGATTCACGATCAGACTGCGCCAGTACTTGCTTCGGGCGTAACGCTAGGGAGGTTAAACCAGCCATAGACACTATGCTTGGCGGGCGTTTATCGAACAATCGGCCGCAGCATGATGACATCATCATGCCATGGTCAATCGTTCGAAATACACCATTTACGATTCGACAACCAATACTTTGGATGGGGACCCTTGTCCCCATTCAAAGTACTGGCGATCAACCAGAGAAAAACGTTTGTTCTCTGGCTGATCAATCAAAGTTTTGTGCGAGTACGAACGGTTGCTCCAGGTGTGCGGCGTTCATTTTGCGATTGATCACCAAGCGATCACCCCGAATGCGCATGGTGATCATTCACAAATCGGCCAGAGATTGAAGCGCTATGGCCGGCTTTAGAGGTACAGAAGTTTACACTTGTTTTTTTTTATTTGGATTGGATAAAACATTTATAAAACATTTATCCAATCCAATCAAAATAAAAACAAATGTAAAAAAATGAAGAAAAAAATGTAAGAAAAAAAAAAATTTTCTGTACCTTTTTAAATCTCCCGCCGGCCGATGACGTCATCACAGAAATAGCCGGAGACCTCGGCTATTTTTGGATCGGCTCGTGTGCAGCCGAAGTAAGATCCATCTAACAGAAATGCTCAGCGCGAGCGTTTCTGCTAGCGGGATCCACTTTGAGCTGGATTATAGAATGGCATTTCTATAATCCAGCTCAAAAGTAAAAAAAAAAAAAAAGATTTAAAAAAAGAAAAAATAATTTTTTTTTTCTTTAAGAACGGGTCCCGCCTCCGTGACGTCACACGTCACTCCGGAAGAAGACGGAGAAGAAGGGAGAAGATGGCGGCGGCGGAGCAGATGAGCTCCCACGATGTGCCCGAAGTCAGTTGGGGCGTATCGATAATTGCAGCGTCCCTTTGCCCGAACTGACTTCGGGCATATCGCTAGGGAGGTTAAGTGCTATTGTTACCAAAGTAAAAGTCTTGTGACCATGATTTCACATTCTGCTCACCTCCCATTCTATTTAGAATAATCATTTCTTAGTGGGGAGTTTTATATCTTCTATATGACACGAATAGGCAATGTTCAACAAAAGAAACATGTATACGGTCTGTAACCCATCTCAATGAAATCCTTTTATAAAGTTTTCATTTAAAGGGCTAGATTTAGTAAAGTTGAAATGGTCATGGTCTAACATACTGTCTTAAGCTTAAATATATATACTATATATATATATATATCTTTTTTTTTGGATAGAGAAGGGAGAAAGATAAAGCCACAGTCAGTTTTTTCTGTATGTGTCTTATTGAGATGATGTGACTTCCTGCATGATGCATCCTGTCCTATAGATTCAGTACCGTGTTTCCCCAAAAATAAGTGTCTTTGCTCACACAGATGCCCCACGTCTTATTTTCGGGGATGTCTTTTTTTTTTTTTTTTACCATGAAGAAGAATATGGCACTGGGGTACTAGGGTGGGGGGATCACTTAAAATGACACAAGGGGCATCATAGGGGGGGATTAAAATGACACAGGAGACTCAGAGGGGGGATTACCATTTTAGTAACCCCTTCTGATCCTCCTGTGTCTTTTTGATTGCCCCCTCTGATGTCCCCTGTCCAGAGTTACAGTACAGTATCTTGGGGGGTGCCTTATTTTCGAGGGTATGCCTTATATATCAGCGTGAGGCAAAAATGTAAGGGTGCCTTAGTTTCGGGGGGCTGCCTTATTTTCGAGGAAACGGGGTAGGAAGTGAGTGGATATCTTTCCAATCTGAGGGACCCTCCTCCTTCAGTTGTTGCCTAAAATGATTGTTTGCAATTGTTTTAGATGTCAGTCTATGCCCTCTCCCGATGAAGAGGGGAGTGAGAGGATGCTAGCCCATGTTGGTCGTTTAATGATCCATCATGAATGGCCACCAGCGACCATATAGAGACTATGGTACAGGTGCTAGATTTAAAGGCAGGAAGATTA
Organism: Ptychadena robeensis; assembly: GCA_036250615.1. Taxonomy (NCBI): domain Eukaryota; kingdom Metazoa; phylum Chordata; class Amphibia; order Anura; family Ptychadenidae; genus Ptychadena; species Ptychadena robeensis. The sequence goes on from CM070043.1 coordinate 1,846,110, forward strand.
GTAAGGTCATCATGTGATAAAAATTCAGCATGTGCACCAGGAGCGTAGCTAGAAATTGACTTGGCCCTATAGCAAAATTTATTTTATGGGGGCCCCCCTCCCAGACCTGCCACTCCAATCCCTCTGCGAACCCCTCTTTTACCTCAAACCCCAATACTGCTTTGTTCCCAACTGGCCGAAACTAAGACTGAACCCCCTTGGCGGTGCGATTTAGTCTGGTTTTCATTAATTAAGTTACATAGTGGAATTTTCAAAATGAACTCATGAATTCAATGTGATATTTTGACATTCGTGAATAGGACAATTAGAGAGAAATAATCTTCACCTTTACAGGGGCACCGACAGCAAAAGAAATCTGACAGCTTCTAACCTCTCACCTCTCTATCCAAATAACGTTTTTTTTTTCATTTAGTTATACTTTAACTTTGTCTCATGACCTGTTTGCCAATCACCTGTAGTAAATCTAGCCTTACTGGTAATCATGATTCTTTCCTTAAGGTTTCTATATCAGTAAAGCAGTTTTCAGGACAATGGAATATGTTACTCACTTTATTACAACTTCCCAACGCCAGCTAATGCTCGCGGTGCACCATTACGTCACTGGCAATTTCATTTTTCATTCTAGACAAAGTAGAACCGCATTTTTATGGTCCATTTTTGAAGTAGAGGGTAAACTTTTTTTTAACGGATACATTAAGTAATAGAAACTGAATTGGTTCTTAAGCATGGTAATTCCAACTCCCCAAAGAAAGGTTTGGCTGGAGTTAAAGGGGACAGGGGTGAATAGGTGGTGTCCCATCTGTCATTTAGTTTAATGGAGGGTATGAGAATTTCTTTCTCCACATTAGAGAGAACTGCATACTGTAGGCCACGGGTGGGGAAAGTAAAGGAAGCCATACACGTAGGGTTTCTCCCTCAATAGATGGCGACCGCTGGGTGGTTGGTGGGAGCGGTCAAACGGCTGAAAAATCGTGTAGTAATCTCTCTTTAGGCCCGGGGGCAGGATCCAGCCCATTTAAGCTTTCTTTTCCAGCCCTTTGTCACCTTCTTAAAAAGATGCTCCCCTCCACTTGTTATTTGCAATGATTGCACATAATGCCTAGAGGTGTCCAAACATTGCCTTGGGATGAGGCATGATCATGACACTGTGGGTGCACCCTCATGGCGACAACAGGCAGTCTCTATGAATTATCTCTGCTTATTCAAATGAATGAATTTAAAAAGATAACAACATCCACACGTTGCCTATAACGCATCACCATGTAATGGTGTAACGATGCATGGAATTGGCACACCTATGGCCATTACAAACTCTTGGTCTGGCCCTTTTATCAAATGTGGCCCACGAGTCAAAAAGTTTGCCCACCCCTACTCTAGGCGCTGTAGTTAACCTCAATGATCAGAAAAATTAGCCCTAACACAACACTACCTATGACCACTTTGTTTCATTGGTTAGATTTATGTAAATTGCTTAGATTTGTTGACAGACCTGTGAATACCTTTTGCCGTGTAAAAAGAGTCTTGAGTAAAAATTTCCATTTTCCTGTAAAGCCGCTTTAAATATATATATTTTATATCCAAAGTATGAGAGCTAACATACAAGTTGCTGTTTTCTGATCATCATTTCTGAAAATCAAAACTATAGATTATAAAGATATCACAAACATGCAAGAAAAAGTTTCAGTGCTCAGAAGTTAAATAAATGTTTGCACTGCCCTCCAGTGGAATTGCTGACAGGAAGTGAGATGTTCACAGAAAAATGTCTCCCTTTCCTAATTCAACACCTTGTGAACATTTTATTCACCAAGATGTTTGCATACAGTTCTGTATCATCATATGGGCCAATCAGATTGGTCTACATGCAGATGTTCATGTAAATATATCGATTTTGTTTTTCTACTACTTTGGTTATATATGAAGTCAAAACAAAAAAGAGACAAAATTATTTGGTGGATAAATTCTTTTACTCAAAAAAAACAAAACAAAACAAAAACCATGTAATTGTAACCACTTAGCATCTTGTATGTTGGCTCTCGTAATGTAACCCATTCCGATCTGTCTCACTGGTGGCTAGGAGAGGATTGATTGTATAACTTTCTCTCTCTTTAAAACCAATTCATTTTGTAAGCATCAAGACGGAGGCAGCAGGGTTCAGATTATTTGTCTACATCTGAGGAGGAGTATGGCTCTAATCACAGCACCCCTAAACACAAACGATCCCATACTTCAACAGCAACTCAGACCGCAAGGGCCACCGCCAACGCTTCCCACAGTCTGAGGCACAACCGAGTGCAGGATGACGATGATGACGAACAGGAGGTGTACAATAACTTCATGGCACAGTCTGCCGAAATTGCAGAAATAGCCAGGTGAGTGCAATAATCTATATACTTATGTCTGGATATTGTAAGTACCGAGGTAATGTGTGTGCAGCTGTAGTCCAATATTGTCTTTGAATTAATTATAGCTTGACATGTAGTGCCGGGTCCTCCCTGATAGAATACATAGTGATTGGAAGGTATATATCAC
>CM070043.1:1850290-1889176 GCA_036250615.1 Ptychadena robeensis
CCCAGCTACTTATGACACAAGGTTGCTTACTTTTCTCCTGAAGAAGCGAGGCAATCTCGCAAAACACGTTGAGAGAAGCAACTTCATATCTGTGAAACTGAAGAAACTGTTTAAAAAGCAGTTTTTTGTCAGATATTGATGGATGAAATAAAATCCTCTTGTCCCACTAAACATAAAAAGGACTCTCCTTTATACATTTTTTACTTTGCCTTTAAAGTCCCATCTCAAGGTGACCTGGGAGATTCCCATTGGTCACACTGGGTGCAACTCTGTTTTCACTTTTATTTTGGGGTGTTGGCTATTTACGTTTACATATATTAACGGGGACTCATTTACCCTACAAATGGAGAGGGCTGACGATATTTGCTCCATCAAAATCCTGTGTGTTGTCAGTACTCAAATAACTTGGGGTGCCTATACACAGGTCAATAACAATACCTCCTTGAGTGATCATCGATGGAATGTCGAAGCGATGTGCACCACTTTGAGCAATTGATTCCCATTCAAAGCAATGGCAGTTTTACATTGTTTACCTTCATGTTGGTTCCCTGTTCGATTGAGCTTTCTTCACAGTGATTGTTCGTGAGTCGATTGAAAAATTGACCTGTGTATGGCCACCTTTAAGGTGTCCATCCACAGCTCGATTTTTAATAGATTAGAGCACAATCGAGCAACGTGTGCATTCGCAGCGCTCGATTGTGCTCTAATCTAAAAACCAAACGAGCCATAGAGGTCTGTCGAGCAGTCATCCCATCCAGGGGACCAGGGTCCTCATCCAAAGGATTGACCGGGAATCAGCACCTAAAATGGTGCACCTTGATTCCGGTCCAATTGATGGGCGCTCAAGCACAGTGTGGTGACTTAATTGTGACATCACCACGCAGAGTTTTAATGAGTCATCCGGCGAACGCCGGTCAGGATGTGGTTTGGGACCTTTAAAAAAAAAAAAAAAGTGTTTCAGGTGGCAGATTTTCCTGTGGGATCTTGGTGTTTTGGATAAAACCAGAACAATGTGTATGTATTGCAGAAATATAGTACCTTGGCCTCATTTAAGATAAAGGTATTTCTGCATTATATACATTCATACATAAATCAAGGTAATGGCAGAGAATTACTGGGATTCCCCCAGTTTAGTGTGATTAGAGTGTGCAGGAAGTATAAACCATAGAAAACTTACAGTGAGGGAAATAAGTATTTGATCCCCTGTTGATTTTGAACAGTCTATAATTGTTAGAGGTTTATTGCAGCGGTTGGAGACAGATTAACATCAAAAAACCCTTGCAAACCCTGTGCACAGATGCCCTAGATTGATGTGCATTGCAATGAGGGAAATAAAAATGTGATCCCTTTGCAACAGACGACTTTTGGCAAAACCCTTGTTGCCAATTCTTCAGGTTAGACGTTTCTTGTAGTTGGCCACCAGGATTATGTACTATTGCTCTTTGCAGATCCTTTTCAAGTCAGTAAGGTTTAAAAGCTGCTGTTTGGCAACTAAGCCTTCAGCTCCCTCCACAGATTTACTATGGGGTTAAGGCCTGGCTAGGCCACTCCAGGACCTTCATGTGCTTCTTCATGAGCCACTCTTTTTTTCCTTCCCTGTATGATTATGGGCTTTGTCGTGCTGGAATACCCACCCACGACACATTCTCCCTGGCTGAGGGAAGGAGATGCTCATTCTGCCTTGGCTGAGGGAAGGAGATGCTCACCCAACACTTGACAGTACATGTTCCTGTCCATTTTTATCATCTGTGCTGTGAAATTGTCCTGTGCTGTTAGCACAAAAACACCCCTTAAACAAAATGTGTCCACCTCCATATCTGTTTTGTTCTTAGGGTCTTAGGCAGCATTTCTCCTCCTTCAAACACAGCAAGTTAATTTTGATGCCAAAGAGCATGATTCTGGTCTCATCTGACCACCACACTTTCACCTAGTCCTCCTCTGAATCATTCAGATGTTCATTGGCAGAATGCAGAGGGGCCTGTACATGTGCTGTATTGAGTAGGGAGACCTTGAGGGTGCTGCGAGATTTGTCCTTCACAGAGTAATGCATTCCCAATTGTTTTCTTGGTGACAATGGTCCCTGCTGCTTAGTTACTGTTCTCATGTTCATTGCAACTCCTCAAGGAGAGATCTTCCATACAAGAGTACTCCTTTCCCTCACTGTACATCGTAAAATTTGCTAAAATGAGTAATCTAAACTTGAATGTATTTGCTATCCATGGGAACAAAGTACCAAAACAACTTTTTTGTAAGAGAAATTTTAAATAATAAGTGGCAATTATTTGTATTGTCTGTTAAATCCCACAGGTTAAGCCAAACCCTGGTTAAAGATGTAGCCATCTTGGCTAAAGAGATCCATGAAGTAGCTGGAGATGGGGATTCTCCGAGCTCCTCCGGGACCGGACACAGTTCTTCTCTAAGCTCTGTGCCAAATACTCCTGCTTCCATCATATCCGCAAGGGAAGAGGTAAGATCGCCTTTTATAATGAAACAAAAGCTGCCATTACCATTTATAACCAATGCAGAACAATGACTACCTTGTTTCCCCGAAAATAAGGCATCCTCCGATAATAAGGCACCCTTACATTTTTGCCTCACGCTGAAATATAAGGCCCATCCGAAGATACGGTACTGTAAATCTGAAGAGGGGGGATCAGAGGGGGCAATCAAAATGACACAGAAGGATCAGAAGGGGTTACTAAAATGTACTCTTCACCCCCCCCCCCTGTGAATCTCCAGAGTGGCATTTTGATCCTTACTCTGATCCCACTGGATTTTAAGTGATCCCCAACCCTTGATTACCCCGGGCCATATTCTCATGGAAAAATAAGACATCCCCCGAAAATAAGACGTAGGGCATATTTGGGAGCAAAAATTCATATAAGACACTGTCTTATTTTTGGGGACACACGGTAGTAGATGTGGTTACTCAACCCAACTGCAAGTCCTTTTGCATTGTCAAGTTTTGTGTTAAGTTGACCAAGTACTTCCAACCCAAAGATGCATGTTGTAAAATATCCTAATCGGTATATTAGTGGTAAACCACTAGAGTTGGCTTCTTGGAGGCGCCCATATGGTGATAAATAAAAGACCATTATTTGATAAAAAAGAGGTATTTTCTAAATACATCAACGCATAAAAGAAAAGAGCGTTTTGTGACTGTTGGGTCACTTCAGGATATAACGGTTAGATATTTTGGTTCTTGTGTAGATGGACTGCAACATGAGACCAAAAAGGATCCACAAGTACTAGTAGTATGGGCTCCTTTAAATAGTTGTGGGTGTAAGTGCATTGCCTAACCTGAGTCACTGTCCAATAAAACCCAGGATGACCGCCATTATTAGATTCATCTAACGCATTTAACATTTTCATTGACTTTTTTTTTTCACATCCATGATTTTCTTGTTTTCTTTCTTAACACAGATACTTAAAAGATCATCACAAAGAGCATACCCATCCCAGGTGCCCGGATTTTCTTTTTTCGTTTTTTTATTTTAGTCTTCACTGTAGTTTTATTGTTACGGGCTTGAATTCATTGGCTGGGCACCTTCGTTATTTGCTACACAAAGTCCTTCACTAGTCTATCTATCTTTCTTCTATGCATCCATCTATATATGTCTGTCTGTCTATCCATCCATCCATCACCCATGTCATTGGCCTAATGCTGAAGAGTTGTTCATCCACTGGGTGTAAGTAAAAGGTGGTGGTGACATTTTTGTCAGCTTGGTTGTGTTGCAGAGTTCTTCAGGTGAAGATATTCTTCGTGTCGTTTCTTTTGCTTTCCCATCTGCACGTTTTTCTGCCTAGAGGCTGTTGTAAGCGCTTCGTTTCTCATGTCACAGCTAGCTAGCTATGTTTAGGTGGACACTGTGAAATAATGCATTCGCTTAACTTTTCACTTGCCAAAATAACTAAATCGGGAATGTTAGCAATTAAAAGATACAAATCTATATCGTAGAAATAAGCATTTTGTCATAAAAAGAGAGTAATCCAGGGCTGCACATAAGTGTTACACAGGTACGCATGTGGACCAAAAATGATCTATGTGTTCATGCATTGTTGTTACTACACACATCTGCCTACTTGCACTAAGGAGGTATTCTGGGTCAGAAGAGAGATCTCAGCAGTATGCAGCGCCTCCCCCCCCCCCCCCCCCCGCCCCCTACCAGATGTTTTAGTAACAAGCCAGTGGCATGACCTGTACAGCAAGTGTTCACTGGGGGCATCTTGTGGCTGAAGTCGATATTTTTTTTCAATTGAAATATACCTGGAACACTTCAAATGGCTATACAAACAACTTCACTTTATAGCGTACACACTAGTGTAAAAGTAAAATTCTTTCAGTTTTTGTTGTTGAATGTATATGATATGTCAGTTGGATATCCACAGGGAAACCTTAAAAGGTTGCAATTGCAATTGATCTTCAATGGACGTGTCTACGGCAGCACCGTGGGGTGTTGCAATGAAAACACAGCTTCAAAACAGCGCCACGGACGCGTCACTCAGAAAACTCAGAGTGGACACTGTACCATTCAGCAGAATCTGAGTCTTTTTCCCAACCGTCCACTGCGTGGAAAATACACCAGTGGACACGAGCCCTAATGTGCGCTTACAAGCTCTAATGCATAATCTGAAGTGTGAATATAAAACTGTTTTTTACTTTTGTTTGTTTAAAGCTGGTGCATCATATCCCAGAGGCAGGTCTCAATTATCAGAAAGTCCCTCCAGGGTCCATGGGACAAGATTTTGATCAGAACATGAATGACAGCCGGGAAGATGATCCTATAAAAAGGAGAGCAAGAAACCGAGAGGAGGTGGGTATAAAGCATAGTATAGGCTTTCTCACTGGTAAATGTAAATACTTGAAAACACTCCATACCCCACGTTGGCGCAGGTGAAAATCATGTGGTGTTATTTTAATGAGCGTATGGCGGCAATGCTTCATGACAAAATTCTGAAGTTGGAACGTTTTTGTCAACCATAGATAGATCATTGCCATACGGAGATGGTTGCTAGTTGTGTTGGTTCAATGGTCTACATATCCATCTCTCTTACCTCTGTTTTCTTCCTTTCTCCTGCCTTTTTCTTCTTTCTCTCACACTCTTCTTCTTTTTCTGAAGAATTTCTAACTCAGTATTTTGAGAGTTTCATGATTTAGTATGACTGTTGGAGTGACAGATTTATGGTGGTTATTTATCTATTGTTCTTATGAAGTTCTAATCGATCTATCCATTGCTCAGTATGATTATTACCGTTTTGCTGAATTGTTTATGTAAGCCAGTGGTTCTCAACCTTTTTAGATCTGTGACCCCCTGAAGGGATGTCCTGAAGTGTCACTTCCTGTATTTGGAAAGTACGGGTGCAGAGTGTCATTGCCTTGTTCCAAATACCGGAAGTCACACTCCAACGTCACTTCTGGCACAATCAGGTAAGTGTAATGTACCCTCCCTTATATTTGCCTACCCTGCTTGTGCAAATGATGTGTGGGGTTGAAAGTTAGGAGAAAGGGAGCATTACACACCCTCCTAACTACCCACCCCGCTTGTGGGCATCAGTACTGCTGCTTGTTAGGAGTAACTGATGCCTATTAAGAACTCGGCGACCTATGTGAAATGGTTGTTCGACCCCCAAGGGGATCCCGACCAGCGGGTTGAGAACCACTGATGTAAGTGATCTAGCGGACTTATTTACCACACTGGTTAATTTTTGTATTTGTCTTTAAAAAAGGAATAAAATTATTGAAACAGAAAACACTCGATACAACTGGAGTGTGGACCAAATGGGAAAGTTTTTTGTAGTACAAGCAAAAATAAAATGTTTAAAATTACCATATTTTTGCTCTAGTAATCCTCCACCAAACTCACCCCCCCCCCCCCACCACTATACTTGGGAGAAGGAGGGACTGCTTTATATTTTTATATCAAAATAAATAAATATACAGTATATATATATATATCTCGATCATGCAAGCTCTTGGGGTTGCATTTGTATCCATTGCATCCTTTTAACTGATGATACCAGGTACTTCCAATCCTGGGGGGATATAGGGATATATATATCGATCATGCAAGCTCTTGGGGTTGCATTTGTATCCTTTGCATCCTTTTAACTGATGATACCAGCTACTTCTAATCCTGGGGAGGGGGGGGGGGGGAATAGTCAATCAGTAGATGTAGCTCTACACAGCACTTTTTTTTTGTTTAGCAGAGTAATGGCAACCTAATTCTCATCATTAAAGTCATTTTTCACACTATGACTCTTTAAAACTTGAGGTACGTAGTTCAGCTTGATATGATGTGATTCAGACCTCGTTGTTTGTGTTGTATTTTAATTATTTGATCACAGCTCAAAATAAAAAGAAACTGACAAAAAAAATATGTCTGTTCTATATAGGCCTGTTCATGTTAAATGTTACCTTTTCTATGTTCTCTTCTCTTACATTCCAGGTGATATTTGACAACCTGATGTTGAATCCTGTATCACAGCTGTCACATACAATATGCACAAACACAGAGATGCTTACTGAAAAAATGAAGTAGGTTACATTTTAAGGTTCTTGTGCTTACTCATATGTCGATTTAGTAAATTTGGGAACTAATGCACTTTTGTTTTCTACAACAGAATTCTATTTAAGAACAAAGAAAAAAGTTGGGAAGACATTGAGTCGAAAATAAATTCTGAAAACGAAGTGCCAATCCTCAAAACATCTAATAAGGTATACAAACACATTGTACTTATTGTATCGATTCTGTTTGGAAAAAAATATTTTTGTTCACAATTTTACAAACCAGACAAAGTGTAGACTGCTGTTTTCGGCTGGCCATAACCGTATAGATAATTGCACGATCGATCTTAATAATGATCAATCTGTGCAACTATGATATCGATTGCGGGTCTGACATTGATAGCTGTCACTACCACATCAACTGTCGTCTGTCGGGGAAATGACGACAGATGCCAGGGGAGAGTAGACACCGGCTTAGACCAGATGGCGATGGACCTGCATGAGCATCCCTATCCCGATTGATCCTCCGTTATTTCTTCTCCCCTGGTCCCAGCGACATGTGACTTGATGTGGGCGCCTGGATGTAACCCCAAGTGGGCTACCACCTTATGGGGAGCCCCTGTGTTGTCTGTCCTCATTACACGCATTCTACGGAATTGAGGACAAAAAACAGATCTCCTGAAGAAGCAGAAATGTTAAAACGCGTCAAGATGTTCAAGTGCCTTATTATATGATGTATATGTACATGGAACATCTGTTGAATGTGTTTCATTGACATTGACAACTAATCCTTTATTTTACTTATGTCGGCAATATTAATAAACTTTCAAGGTTTTTATTCCATCCATTCAACATTTTTGTATAACTACCTGTGCCTTAAAAGTCCCAGGAATGCCAGTCTCCTAAAAGAAAATGGTGGTGAGGTGGAATAATAATTTCTCCCATCCCTCTCTCCTTCTCCTTTCCCTCTCTTGTAGATATTTGTTAAAGTGCCTTGAAAACCCATCCTATAATAGTGAATCCTGTGTTCTCTTAACTTAATTGAGGTTGTGGCAGTAAGACTCACCTGTTTGAGCCATTCCGAGGGGCAATGGTGCTTTCTCTATTTTTCTCATTTAGAATTCTGATTTTGCATTTCCCACCCACGGCTTATACTCAAGTCGATATGTTTTTCCAGTTTTTGTAGATGAAATGAGGTACCTTTGCTTATATTCGGGTCGGCTTATATACGGTTCGTTGAGGCAAAAATTGGGCATCTGTGTAAAGTTTGGAAAAGTTTCCAATAAATCTATCTTAAGAAATCTGTGATTAGGTAATGTTTATTGAACCAACTCAGAACAATTTCAAGGATTAATAGACCGGTTTGTTAAGGCACTGAACAGCATTGTAAGAGGTTAAAAGGTCTTAGTTTGACCAACAATCCCATATAATAAATTTAAATCATCACATGATAGTTACTAGTATAAGGTATATGAAGAGAAAAAAATACTACACAGTGGAAAAACCACTCGTAGCGAGAGTTCCCCCTGACAAGTCAGGGGCAAGGGGACTTTAACGGCCACTAGTCTAGTTAGAGTAAATTTGTGAACAAGTACAGTAATAGAAGTGACTTCATATTTATTGAATGATAAAAGCACATAACATGACACGGCAGTATAGGCTATCATTGATACAAAACATAGGTGGCAACAATAAAATTCATTAAATATGGTTCATGATGTGTTTAAGTACAGTTATATATAATAAATGAAAGAGGTATGTTAATAAAAATGGGAGCCAGGATAAGGGAGGGTGGATCCCCTAAGGGGTGGGGTGGATCCTAACGGATACATGCTCCCTTATCCTGGCTCCCATTTTTATTAACATACCTCTTTCATTGGGGGGGTTGGGGGGCTGTTAGCTGCTCACTGGGTCTCTTGGGAGGGGATTGGGGCCAGCAGGCAGGAAATATGAACAGTTTACATTGTAATCTGTTTTTCTTCCCCTACCATTTTTGAAAGGGAGGTAAGGGAAACAAAATACTCCTTCTGGGCTCTCAGCTTTGCAATTCTGTATGCACATAGTAATGAGCTGCTCATTGTGCAATTAATATATTACCTGGAATGGTAAGTGCAGTTAATATATTACCTTCTGTTTCCACAGTCACTGTGTATGCTTTGGATGTTGTTGTGTTGGTAAACATCACCATGTGACAATCCAGCATCTGCACAGTGACTGTGGGGAAAAACAGGAAATATATTCATTGCACTTGCATTTCTATATAGTCATACTTATTGAGTGGCACAGAATTGCATGTGCAGTAAATATATTACCTACTGTGACTCCCCTGGGCTCATAAAAACTTTGGCCAGGGTATACAGTGTTCTCCCCAGAATTTTTTTTTAGCCGGGCGGCGCGATGACGTCATGACGCGATGACGTCATCGCGCCGCCTGCTCCGGTCCGGCGGCCCTCTGATAGGCTGCTGGCCAGCGGCAGCACACAAATCCTCTGACAGGCGGCGCCTCCCCATTCTTCAGGAGCGCGCCGCAGCCACTGAAAGACTCCGGCCCGCGGCTCCGGTAGTGTGCCGCGGGCCGGAGTCTTTCAGTGGCTGTGGCGCGCTCCTGAAGAATGGGAGGCGCCGCCTGTCAGGCTGCTCGCTGTGTGCCGGGCGGGGACCAAAATCTCCCGGGCGGGCCGCCCGGCCAATCTCCTCTGGGGAGAACACTGGTATATGGTATGCTTCATCATTCCAGGCTCTAGTGAGTCAGTGCCTCTTCTCTGCTGTGCCATGCTGGACCCTGGGCAGGTAGGCGCATTTGGAGAAAGACTGCCTCTGGTTCTCGATTAATAAATGTCTCCCCAGAGAGGAGGCACTGCTGAGAGACTAGAGTGGGGTACTTCTTCTCTGATGAACATGTATATTCACTCTATAGGACCCACATTTTTTTTCCTCTCGATTTTGGCAACTTTAACTCTTGACTATGCACTTTGCTAAGTAGAATGTTGAATACACAGCTGGGAATGCACTGCACCAGCACAGCTGGTTTAAATTTTTCATCCACATTTTATTTAATTTTTCTTCATAGGAAATCAGCTCTATTTTGAAGGAGCTGAGAAGAGTTCAAAAGCAACTGGAAGGTAGGTACCCCATTCCATTACTAAAGAATTTTTGTTTTGGATTCAGAAAGGCTGTCCAGTGTCATGGATTGCTCCCCATAATGCATAGCCTATTAAGCAAACACTTGCTTGTTTGAATTATTATACTCAAGTATAAGTACAATTTTTCAGCACAAAATATATGCTGAAAAAGCCCCCCTCCGCTTATACTCGAGTCATAGTCAGGGTGCCACTTACCTGTCCTGGGTGTTCACTGGTCTCCCTGCAGGCACTGGCAGCCTCTGTGAATGCTCCAATGTGTTTCCGAGATCGGCTCATTGAAATGTAAAGAAACAACACCACACTGCCATCTGGTAGAACTGTAACTGTGCACTTTAAATTGAGACCGTCCTTATATTTTGCCATTTATTCACACACTTGTTCTTAGAAGTTGTATTTTACACCCCACAGTCATAAACGCCATTATTGACCCAGCGGGACATCTAGAGATCGTAACCAGCAATAAGAAAACCTCGCCAGCTCTTCAGTCTACAACTCCTCAAATCAGGACTAACACTTCTCATCTAAGAATGGAATCCAACCAACCCGTCCATGTCAGAAACTACTTACAGAAGTCCAGCTCTGGATCTTCTCGATCTCCAGAATCCAGCTTTGGTAGAGATGAGGATGGAGCTTATATTGTCTGATTTTTTTTTTTTAATTTTTAAATTATTTTTCTTTTATGTGTTATTTGTATGAGCGGCCTACGCTATCAGAGCTGCTTTCAGTATAATATTTTGAGTTCTTGTGTTCTCTTGCAGGAAGGCTAGTCCTCACCAATGCACAAAGTCTGTGTCATGCAAACAATTGCTGACTTTTTTTTGTTTTTTTCCAACTCTCCTACTGTCTACCAGCTCCTGTACCGTTTACTTGAACGTTATTTGTTTTCAGTGTAGACTTTTGTCCTTGTTTGTCAAAATGTGCCATATATTTAAGACCTAAATGCTGTAAATGTTCAATGCCAATAGGTCTGATTTATTTTCTTTCTCCTAATTGCACTTAATTCTAGTTATGTAAACACTAGGTTAGTTGAAGCAAAAGTACAAAGCAAACCATGTGATCTGTCTCTATCCAAGAATCATCCGGTCTGCTTTAGTTGTACCTGTTTTGTTAGGTTATAGTTAGCAAAGTAAAACATGGTATTCTTGGTCCAGTGTATTGTTTAAAGCCATTGGAAATCCTGGATTGTTTGAGAACATTTAAAGACACCCTGACAATGTCTCTGTGAAGGAGCCCCACAATCACCATGCCAGCACTTCCCTAACATCCCTTATTACAACTGGGACTAAAATATTTTAAGCCCCAAATACACGCTTAGATTTCCAATCCGATCTAAATCTTAAAGGGCTGAAATCAGCTGCCAAATTGATCTAAGCCATTACGGACATGTCTATAGAGTACAGTAGGGGTATGTCTCCTCAGCTCCTTTGGGGATCCGAAGGGGCTGAGAGCACAGAACCTGTCTGCAGCTGCAGAGGTTCTATCCCTCAGAAGCTGTGAGCAGGGGAAGGGAGCTAGATGCTGTCCGCCGGGTCCCCCTAGCTGCTGGGGCCCTGAGGGTGGCCCAAGCTGCTAGCGGGACCCAACGGACAGTGCTGGCACACCTGTGACCTGATTTTTCAGCCGATTGACCGGACATGATGGCGTCATCACCACAGTCGATTGGCCAAAAAATCGGGTCACAATCTAAACATGTATGGGGGGCTTTACTGTTGCTGGTCAATTGGAGGGAGAGAAAAAGACTGTTCCTGTTATGGGACAGTGCTTAGCAACTGACAGCTAGACCCTTCTACCTTCACATAGAAAGAGATCACATTCCTTCCTCATACTAAAACCAGAAGCTTGGGTATTGTTCCCAACTCGATAACAACTGGGAAAGCACTAGCAAGGTGAATATTCGTGGGTCAGGGTACCCTTGCATAGATATTGTTGCTGTGCCCTGAATAGGCCATTGTGTCTCTATAAAGAGAACTGCATATGTATTGTAAGCCAAATGGCAGGCTGTATCTTTTTATCTAACTACATTTACCTGACAACTGGTTCATTTGGGTTATATGACTTTGTTGTTGCAATGTGTATTTTGAATAGAAGAAATTGTCTTCTGCTGTTACCTGTGAAATGCATTCCTGATTAGACAAACGCATGGTAATATTGGCATTTTTATATATGAGGTTGTGTGCTTTCACTCGGTATCTCGGCATAAATGATCTATTTCATACAGAAAATTCTGTTCAGTAAAGCCGAGCATTAGGGTAAGTTATCCCACTGCTGTCTTCTTCTCTTAGTAGTGTCCTGTGATCACTCAAAGCTTATTAATATAAATGCATGAATGGGACTTGGTCACTTTGGGATAGACATGATAAAGTCTTGCCTTATTTCATGATCAGCTGGAGAGTATAACAGATATGTTTCACTTCATGTAGCCTACCTTGAGTAAGCGTAGGAGGAGTTTCATATAGTTGAAGCAGCCAGTTTAAGTTAGGGACCTCTGTCTACAACCACTCGACTTATGGACATGGGAAGATATAGCAATCACACAACTAAAATTTGGTTCAGTTCCTTTTGATGACTAGTAGTATGCTATATAAAGTTCCTGGGGCTGTTCTGATTTCATAGGACAGTTCTGCACGTGTTTAAAGTATACCAGTGCCTAAAGTCTGGGCGTACTCTTAACAAACGGCAAAAGATGTAATCCCTGACCCACCCCCTTTATTTTAATATAATAATTTCAGACACAACACTCACTTGTAGTTAAAAAAGAAAATACTCCTACTCTGTTAATTATTTGAAAATCATCTCTAGATTTTATTTGTATTGATTTCTTGATTATTTTTACTTTAATTTTATGTTTTAATTATTTTTTTAATGAACACTGTTTTTTTGCAATGTGCACAGATTTTTTTAGTTTCTCTTATTTGTATATTTGTTTTCTTTTGTGTATAGTAGATATTTATTTTATGTATATGTGTAAAAAAAAATCTCTAAATGTTAATAAGAAAGAAATTATACTTTATAAATGAAAAATCAGTAATATAATTCCACTTGTAATTTCTTCCCTACAAACATACAAAGGTGCAAAGGGTTTATTCTATTTAATTTGGTGCTTGCTAGTGGATTTGAGCTATTGATAATGTTTGGTTGGATATTGGGGGTTTCCTGCCTCCCGGAAGAAATTGTAATATCATCTAGAAAACCTAGATCTATTCAGTCATGTACTGAACTTAAAATATCCGTTTTCTGAATGGTCTATGCCTCCGTATTTCTCTGATAAGATAGAAATGTGGAATTCCCTTGATTTGAAATTAAGCAAGCCAAGGCCCAGGCCAAAGCAACTCATAATAGCGACATCACCAAGCCCGCACCTTGTTCCTTGTGTATGTGGTAAGATCAGTCTTCATTCATTCTTTTGCATCTAGTAGAGAAATTTAGGTCATAAGATGCACATTGGTTACGTTTTATTTGTATTCATTTTATTTGTGATGACTCATCCACGGTGCCATTACTTTCCTAGTGAGCCTAATATATCAAATCTCTTAAAAAAAAAATGTTGGCTTATTTTTAAAGAGAACAGTTAAAAGGCTGTAATTAGAAAGAACAAAAAAGTAACAATGAGGGACGAATTTGTAGGCCAACATTAGTTTCCAAGAGTATGAGAAATGGCTTGTATTAATGGGTGTATAACTAATGAATCACTATCTTCCATGGAACATCACTAGTCCTTGGTTATTAGCTCATTAATGTCATATGAGGATGGGAAAGGGTCATCGAGCCATCAACCTTGAGTAAACTCTGTTTAGAAAGAATCCCACTCATTTGAAGAGAACAGGGCTAAAAGAAATCAAGTATGCTCAATGCAAGTGAGCAATTTGTGAGGTGTAAGCTTTTCTCTCTGAATGGACAAAGAACAGGTTCACTCAAAGTAAAAAAGATTTTCAAATCAATTGTAATCCATACAGAGCATAGATGTCAACTTCGGGGGAAAAAAACACGGGGGACATACAGGAAGTGATGTCACTGACGTCACTTCCTGTGCCGTGCTTACTTCTTGGCTGATCTAGCTGGGAGAGGGTGTTACTCTCCCTGCTAATGTCCCACTCCGCCTGCGATGATGGGACATTAGCAGGGAGAATAGAGTCCTCTCCCTGTTAGATCAGTGCGATTTCAAGAATCCAGGAAAAATCCAGGATTTCTTGAAATCTGGATTTGGCCAGGAGAGCCAAATAAAAAAATGTGACTTTCCCGGCCAAAACGGGAAGGTTGACCGGTTTGATAGAGAGGTTGTTATTATGCAACATACAATGAAGAACATTAATTGTGAGCAAACACTTTGTTTTCAATCCAGAAACCAAAAACTGACTCCCAACTGATCACTGAAATGATTTGGCTAAATAGGAACATATGCTAAATCATAATTTAGCATAAGAAAACTAAACTACTGACTGTCTTGACAACATTCTACTTTATGGGGAAACTTTAAGTGTCCGAGAAATGTTGATTCCCCCGTACGAAGTCCTTGATTGTACTGGTCGCACTGGTGGAACGATGTACGGATTCCATATTGTACAGCTGCCGAATGTGACTAATGCGTGAAGTGAGGAATTCTCCCGTTCCCCTTTTGTAATGTGCGATACACCATGCTTGAGTGGCTCATCTCAAATAAACTTGAAACTATAATGACTGTGCATTGTGTTAAGTCGATGGAATCCAGCCAAAGAGCAAATCACAAGATTGTATTTTTCAGCCTCAGTAATTCCCAGCTATGAATCCTTTCACCACAAGAAGCCCGGTTTTGTGTTAATGTGCATCAGTTGCTTGAACAAGAAGGATGCTGTCAAAGGGTTAATGTTCATGACCGGTAAACTAACCACTTATGTGGAATGTATTTCCATGTTGGGGGCCTTGGACAGATATCATTCTCAGCAAGCAATAAGATTTTAGTTGCTACGTTGACGGAATCTGATTGTAATACCTTTCATTGTGCAGATAAGTGGTCTGGCATACCACACCTAAAGACCTAAATGACGTCATCACCCTGCTCTCCATCACTCACAGTATCGGCGGGCACCCTTTGTGTGCCGGCCGTTCGTTTGAACGGGGACGCCCTCCCCATTCAAACTAATGGCATGGGCTAGAGATTTACAGACATGTCTGTTCTCTGGCTGACCGAGCTTTGGGGTGACAGGGATCACAGCGGCGGCAAAATAGGCCGAGGCTTGTGGCGTGTATGGGAACCTAAAGTGGTCAGAACTCCTTAAACTAAGATACTTCATTTATGAAGTTTTTGGTATGGCGTGGTTTGTTACAAACCCCTATCGTTTGCACTATAATGTTATAATAGGCTAACCCCCTAATGTACAATTTTACCCTTAGTTCTTGTTTTGTCTGACATTTGAAGATGGGAAGCGAGAAAAAAATCTCTCAAATGCCCCAATGAAAATCTACCCCTTCTGTTGGT
The DNA here is from genome assembly GCA_036250615.1 of Ptychadena robeensis. Lineage (NCBI taxonomy): Eukaryota > Metazoa > Chordata > Amphibia > Anura > Ptychadenidae > Ptychadena > Ptychadena robeensis. Next base: position 1,865,391 of record CM070043.1, read on the forward strand.
TCATAGTGCTGTCTGTCTCTGAGATTTCCTGTTTCACAGGAGCCAAAGAGGGAATTTCCTTCATACATTCAAAAATTCACCCTTACTATCCAAATGTTAAAGTGCACAATTTTTTTGATTTTCCCTCTGAATGTTTTTTTTAAGAAATGGTATGGCAGTGTCCACAATGTTCAGCCCTCGGATGCTCTTTAAACATACAACTGATGTTTTTCGACCAGTAAATGTATTCAGAGACAGAAGTCTCTACTCTATAGCTGCAGATTGTCACAGCTTGATCAAACCCTGACCCCGTTTATCTCTGAGCATCTGTGATGCCTTAAAAACAATACGTTCTGCTTGTAAAGTTTTTGTTTTTTTCTGCTTTAACAACTTCTTATAATTGCACTAATACGACAAAGACACTAAATGTATTTCTTAGAATGATTGTTTCTAATACCGTTTACACAATTGATACACCGGATCTAAATAGGAAAAGTTTGCCCATAGCAATCCCGGATGGTCTATTCTTAATGGAAGAATTTGCTTGGTTGCAATGGTTCTTAATGGAAGAATTTGCTTGGTTGCAATGGTCAGCAGAGCCCCCCCCCCCCCCCCCCCCCCCCCCCCCCCCCCCTCCCCATCGCTTGTCACATGTGAGGCTCCTTGGGGGCTGCCAGCAGAGAAAGAGTAGGCATTGCCGATGCTATCCAATCATATACATTTTAATAGTGCCAGTTAGAATACTGAACTTTGGGTTGCTATGGGTAGCATGTCACGTTTTCTTTCCTTTTTTTATAAATAAGCCCAATTGTTAGTATATTTTCATCCTGGGTACTTGAATATCAGAGGTTAATGTAAAAAAAAAACTATGGAATGATGTGTTCTTGCTTTCCTCTGCTTATAAAATGCTGTATGAGAATGTGGTATTTTTGTTATTGCACAGCAGTGAGAATTTAATTTTGTGAGAGCGTTTCATGTAAAAGAGTAAATAAATGTTTATGTGCATAGTGCATGAGGATAAAATCTGCTTGTGCTTATATGGTACTCTGTATATTGCCTTTTAGAAAATATTATATTTGTTGTTCAAATAGTATTGTGACAAATAGAAAATTTAATTATTAAAGGACCACTCATTGAACTACAACATGTTGATTGGGAAGGGTGGGTTGACTGTAGATGGATAATAACCCCCACATCCATGCCATTCCATTGATATGAGGTTAAAATATATTCAATCTATAGTTTCTTTTTGCTACACTAGCTGTAACTCCTTTTTTTACCCTGAGACCATTTTATCACAAAGCCAGAGGGTGTCACTCAAATGTTTTGGAGATCCAAAGAAACAGTGTATCAATGGAGTGGCAGGATATGGGTTAGTGTTTTTTAAGTTGGTTTTCGTCCTATTGAATTCTCCATGAATTTTGAATGGAAGGGATATTCTATAAAAGATTAAAACCACCTCCAGACTATTCTGACCTATTGGTATACTAATACAAAGCATTTGCGTATCTTGGCTCCCTTGTAAAGCATTAAACAAAACGTATGTTGAAGTAAACCTGCCAGTAATTGCTGGACAGGCAATAGAATTGAAGGGTAGGCAAAAAGTGGTACCTCACAAACCCTTATCTAAACGTGAATGTCCACACTTACAATGAGAGTTTGCATGTCCCTGCTGGTCTTGCTTTAGGGCAATTGTTCCCAAACTTTCCTTGCAGGGCCCTCCTTTTCTATTTAGGAACATTATCGAGCCCCCCCCCCCTCCCTCCCTATTCAAACACAGGTGAAGAATGAGGGCCTGCTCCCCCCTGGAATAACTTTGCGCCCCCCAGTTTGGGAACCACTGCTTTAGGGGCAACCAAGTTTCCTGTGCCATGTTGTAACCATACCATTCAAACCATATATTGTTACCAAAATGACCATGCTAGGCAGCTACTACTTTCATATGTTTCATAGGCAGGTTGGCTATTATAATGTATTGAAATGGTTATGCTTATGGTGTCCTAGGTCTAATGTGGATAAGATTTAAGCATATGTTGCAGCTTACCAGTCCCTAGATGTGGTGGCTTCCATTATTTTTTTGTTCTTCAACCATTTTGTTTGCCTGTAAATCTTGTGGCTATGGGTGGCTAGTTTACTTCCATTTTAGAATAACATAAAAGAGAGAACATTTCATATGCTGGCATGGCCATGAGATAATTTGTATACTTGATAAAAATGTGTTTAGGTTACAAATAGATATATTGTAGCTTACCAGTCCCAATGGTGCATATATTACAGTGCCATGTTGTAACTGGTATTGTAACCAAATATTGCTACCAAAAGGGCCATGTCAGTTAGCTGCTACTTTCAAATGTTCCTTAGGCTGGTTAGCTTTCAGAAAGTATTGAATTGGCCATGTTAATGGTGTCCTAGGTCTAAGGACATCTACGGACAACTAAGGACATGTGGCAGTGGCGTAGCAACCACCATAGCAGCGCTATATGGTCCGCAGCCACAAGGGGGCCCGAAGTTGGGTCGGAGGTGAGCAGGTGAAATGGGACTGCTTTTTTTTCACCTGCCCTCTCCCGACAATGAATTCTATGCCAGGGAGGAAATCCTTTACTTACAGGAGATCCATCCGAGGATCCATCTAGTGAGCAAAAGATTTCTTCCATGGCAGACAGAACCATACCACAGGTAAAGTCTGCAAGGAGGGGAATTCTGAAACCCCAAAGAGTGGTGTCAGAATCCCCTCCTCCCCTTGCAGCCTCTGACCTCCCTTCCTCTGGCTCAGACAGTCTCATATGCAGCAGGCACAGATAAAGATATATATATATATATATATATATATATATATATATATATATATATATACACACACACACAGTGTATAGCCCCTGCAATGGGCAGTATTAGAGTGATGATTATATATTAAGCCCCATTGCAGGGGCTAAATACTGTATAAGGCATACTTGTGTCACAGTTCCAGCTATTGCAGAATCTACTCCTCATGCTTTACATTTGGTAGGTTGGTATGGGGGGGGCCCATACAAACAATTTGCTATGGGGCCCAGTGATCTCTAGCTCTGCCCCTGTAATGTAGATAAGCGTATGTTGCAGCTTACCAGTCTCTAGATTTGGTGTCTTCCATTAGTTTTTTTTGTTCTTCTGCCATTTTGTTTACCTGTAAATCTTGTGGCCTTGGGTAGCTTGCTTACTCCCTTCATTGCATCACATTTGTTTACAGAAATTAGATCACATTGTATATTCTTTTAATTCCCAGGATGTGGAGAGAATGCTACATTTTTGGTCATGGTCAACACATCATTTATGTTTTCAGGTTGCAAAACAAATATATGAGGCATATCTAGGGACTGGTAAGCTACAATATGAGTATTAGTATATTTTTATTATGGTATTATATCTAAGGATCTGAATCCAGATAGCGGGTCACAAGTCTTGAGCCACAGCCATGCTGTGGTTGCACATATTGTGCAAGTGATGTCAATCACCTGCCTACTGCTCCATGTAAATTGTATAGACAACTGCCATGTCCACCTGGCATTCCTGGTTTCACACGTTGGTCAAGGCTTGCCAATGGGCAGCTCCCGACTAGCTGTTTCAAATCAGCCTGTGTATGCAGTGAAAGGTAAATCATTTTTGGGACATGCAAATGCCTTCATATTAGTATTCAGTAAGTTCTGAATCCTCTGGAGAGATTTTCTTTTCTTTGTTTCTGTAAGTTGATGCCCCTTTTAGGTGTACTCTGTGCTGAAATGATTGTGCCTCCCTACACAACTCAGTTCAAGAGGACATGCAATGCTATGTATTGCAGAATAATAGAGTTTTATTGTCTTGCTGCTGAATTTGATTTACGATACAAAATATTCACCAGGTCATTCTGACTGCATGTCACACAAATGCAACTTGACTGTATGACAGTAAATGAAATAATTATTCTGTTTAAACTTGAATATTTTTCTTTTCGAACCCCGAGCTGTAACATTTTATGGATAAGTAAAAAAAAAAAAACACATCATTATTCAATGCTTTGTTTATTTTGAATAGTAATTTATTTAAATGTCATCTGTACATTATGTTCAAACGTGGTAATGTATGTTTTTGAGATCAAATAGATTACTATTTTCTCTAATTTTTTTCCATACAATATTGTAATAAAATCATTCTTTTTTCATGCAATATTTTGCTTTGTGTTTTGGGTCCAGTTTTTTGTTTACACATTGATATCGCTTTCTCGAAGTATCTTGCATTGCAGAGCTATGTATAGTAATCATGTAGTAAATCTGGTCTTGCTCCTTAAGGTGCTGTCTACATGGGTGCTCCTGTCTGGGAGTGCTTGCACACTTGTACGGGCGATGGGGTCGGGGGGTTTGGGGGGCGTTAAGATAATGCCCCCATGACAGCTCTATTGGGCAAAAGCCAGAAAACTGCTCATGTAAATGAGCACTAACTGTCCAGTCAAAGGCTGGGTGGAAGGAATTGATCAAGTTTGGTTTCTTGTGTAGTAGATAATAGTAAGGTCACAAATGTCGCAGGGTTCATGAGAACAATGTATGTGGAGGTGTTGATGCATTCTGTAAAAAGTGAGCACCTAGGGGTTTAATACTGCATTTTGGCATCTAGAACCCATATCTCTTTGCATATTAGTTTGCTACCAGCAATGCTGTGGCTGCCTGATCACATATATTTAAAACTGTAGCCCTAGATTAAGCATTGTGAGAAGGTCATGGATCATAACCTCAGAAAGAGAGGCTTGGATTAAAGTCTAGAGGGCTGTGGTTATAATGCAAAAACCTCCCTAGTGGTATTCCAGAGTGTGGCTCGCAGTAGATCTCTATAAGGGGTGCATATAAGTGGTACTCTGGTACTTGTTACACAGCTCATATGCGTACTAACAACTTGGAGGCACTCCGTGCCTGGGCGGCCGCAGCTAAATGTTACATGTATACAATTTATGTCACTAGGATAACTGCAGGGAAACATGAATATCTATGAAAGGTTGCAGTTAGGGGTGTGACATTGGGAATGTAAATTAATAATCCCCCCCCCCGCCTGAATGAAAGTCAGAGTAGGCATATGTAAGGGTAAAATCTGACAAGAGTGTGACAGCTGGAATATGACTATGAAAGGTTGACATTTGGACTGCAGGTAGTCTTATGTGTAATGCAACCCAGAGATTTTCTGGCTTAGTAACTGAGTATTGAGATCTGGGGGTTCAAACGTGTTGTACTGTGAAAGTAACATGTGACCCAAAGCCAGCTGGTGACCTGTGGATGGAGACAGCTAATCGGAGGCTCAATCAGGAACAGGGAGGTCCATCTGCAGCAGAATCTACCATGCAGGAGGCTGACGCAGAGGACAGTGAGGGAGACAGTCAGGGAGACCACCCTACATATGGGGTGAGTACCAAACACCATCTCCTGGTACTCATCTGAGGAGCTCACTAAAAAAAGTGATGTGCACCCCTGTATATAACCAATAGTGTTTACTCCAAGCCACACTCTGGGTAGCTTACCTTCTCCAGCCATTCCTTTTGTCATGATGTCCTTCAGGCTCAGCGTTTGACCCACTTCCCTGACATCAGTGATAGTGCCGGGGGGTGCCCTCGCCATTATCCTGCATAGGAGTCCCACATCCTTACATCAGTGACGTCCGTGATGATTCCAGTAATATGTAAAGGAAGGAATAGCAGACGGGAAATACAAACTCATTACTAGTGATGATAACGAATATTCGGATTCCGAATATTAATCGCGAATATCGGCAATTCGGAAATTCGCGAAGATGGTGAATATATTGCCGAATATTTACTTTAGAAATTTTTTTTTCAACACGCCCCTCAATGCAAGTTAAACATATATTCGCGAATGTATAAAATTCGCGGAAATTCGCATAAAACTGCCGATAGTCGCAATAAGAAGAATATTGCCGAATGCGAATATTTTCTCTCCAGCTCAGCTGATGCTTTGCATCGAGACCTGCGTTCTTTATGTAAAGCAAAGCATATCATATGCAGCCATCCCTGTTTTTGAGCGGTACCAATCCATCCCGCTCAAAAACAGGGATGGCTGCATATGATATGGGCCAGATAGATTGCCGTAAGCGCGCACAGCGCTCGAAGTGGTCATCGATCTGGCTCATATCTACATGTGTGTACCCAGCTTTACCATAAGCAAAAACAAAGAGAAAAGACTAGTCACCAGTATTACTAATAGCTGACATTTTCCCCATATCCTCAACCTATACAGTTCAATGAAAAAAAACAAACAAAAAGTAAATTTGGTTACACTTTACATCGCTAAAATAATATCATCGTCATAGTTGAACCATGGTGGTGACAGTATCCTATTTTGGGGAATTTTTTTTTTTTCCGGAGCAAGGTCAAGGTGAAGAGATTTATGAGAACCTTTTTACAAGTCGCTCAAGGACATTGCTAGAAAGATGAAGAGAAATTTCACCAAATCATCCATCAACAAAACAATGATTTTGTGTATACATCCAAACCAAAGTTTTCGAAGGGCCCAGACCTAGATCCGAGTCAAGATGTACCATGCCGAAGATAAATTAAACCAAAAGGAGCTTCAACAAAGACTTAGTTCAATAATGTGTTCAAATAACTTATAGTTTTTTTGTTTTATCTTTTTTTCTTTTTATCTTCACAAAAATTTAATTTTAACAGGGGACCACCTTTTATATCCATTGTACATGGCTAGGATGCTAATGCCCAAGCACGGGAAGTGCACTGCTATTTTACAGATGGAACTGAAGACAAGGTATTGCTTTTTATTTAAATTTTTTACGTATACATTCACCATGCATGCTTAATCTTTATGTCTAGGCTTCATGTTGATATATATGTGATTCTTTTTTGTATAAACTTTTTATTTAATTTTTCAGTATAAACAACAAAAACCGACAGTACAATATCACAATACAACCGTCATACAGCACCCAAGAGTGTCGCAGTAGTCAGAGAATGCTTTAAGTCCGTAGGGAGGAAGGAGCACAGTAAGACATAATAAAGGATACCATGCCTGTGTAACCAGGTCAATACATAACGGAGCAGGAATCGTATACATAACTACTGACCGTGCAACACTCCGCATACACACACAAACACACCTGCAATATATATGTGATTCTTGATTTTGGAGTTAGGGTGTAGGCACACTGGAGGCTTGATATTGGTTCTGGATGTACTCAATGATTGTTATAGTCTGTGATAGCACTCTATTGCCTGGTGGAGCCACAGTTGTAGACTTAAGGCCCCCATACACCTTACAATCTTACCATCCAATGTCTGTAGAATCAACTTTTCTTCTACCAAAACCATGTAATATGAGGGAGGACCCAGCACTACATAGCAGTGATATATACCTTCCAATCACTATGTATTCTATCAGGAGGACCTGCCACTACATAGTGCTGTCCTCCCTGATAGAATCCTCAGGATAGAATCGTAAGTGATGGATCCTCCCCTGAGAATACATAGTGATTGGAAGCGGTGATATCTCACTGCTTGTAGGTGCCGGAGGTCCTCTCCTGGCTGGCTTGACATAGGAGTAGTGATTGGAAGGTATATATCACTGCTATGTAGTGCCTGGTCCTCCCCTGATAAGAATACATAGTGATTGGGAAGGTGAATATCACTGCTATGTAGTGCGGGTCCTCCTGATAGACTACATAGTGATTGGGACGGGATATATCACTGCTATTGTAGTGCTGGGTCCTCCCTGATTAGAATACATGTGATTGGAAAGGTATTATCATGCTATGTAGTTGCCGGGGTCCTCTCCTGATAGAATACATAGTGATTGGAAGGTTATATCACTGCCTATGAGGCCGGGTCCTCCCTGATAGGATACAATAGTGATTGGAGGTATATATCACTGCTATGTAGTGCTGGGTCCTCCCTGAGAGACTACATTAGTGATGGGAGGTATATATCACTGCTATGTAGTGGGCCGGTGTCCTTCCCTGATAGAAATACATAGCTGATTGGAAGGTCAGATATATCACTGCTATGTAGTGCTGGGTCCATCCCTGATAGAATACATTAGTGAGTGGAAGGGATATATCACTGCTATGTAGTGCCTGGGTCTTCTTGATTAGTGATTGGAAGGTATATATCACTGCTATGTAGTGCCGGGTCCTCCCTGATTACAGATTACAAAGTGATTGGAAGGTTTAGAAAGCTCCTCATATTACATGGTTTTGGTAGACGAAAAGTTGATTGTACAGAAATTGTATGGTAAGATTGTAAGGTGTATGGGAGGGCTTTGATATTACATAGACATGTGATGTCATGCTGTGATTGCCAATGTTTGGGCCAAAATAAACACACAGGATAAATTATTAAAAACAATATTTTTATTGTACTACATATTGAGATATTCTTGAAATTATATTTGACAGTTATATATACTTATACAAGAATGCTGACACCATCCCTTAAGCTTTTATATACAGGGTCATTTGTTTAAAGAGCTCAGATATATAACAGCAGAGAAACTCCATTTTACAAATACATTATATTCTCATTTAAAGATTAGGATTGAAACCCCACACAGGAGAAGCACACAGGACATTCGCTGTATTCCTGCGTGTTAAAGGAAGCAGCAATGCACATGATCACATTTATACACACGGAGAACATGCTGACCTTGGTAAATGTTTATTTGAATTGCTCCTCCTCCTCCTTGCAAATAAATCTTTTTATTGCCTGAAACAATACGCTCATGGAAGACTTTTCTTCGCCATCTTCTGTGATTGGAAAGGTAATGGGAATATTCAATGACATCAGAGAAGCCTGCCCCCTGCGATCATGCATTTAACGGACACTTTCTTTCTGTGAGTCAGCACTAAAACTTTTTCAATCACAGGCTTATATTTCCTGCTGAGAATGCAAACAATGGCTCAGCAAGGAGAGCAGGAGCTCTGCAGATACCCCACTGAACGAAGAGTAAAGGTCACAGGTTTCTCCACTCAAGCTTTTTGAATCTTAATTAATAGGGTGGAAGGATAACAGATATTACTGTGTTTTTTGGACTATAAGACACACCGGACCATAAGACGCACCCAGTTTTTAGAGCAAAAAAACAGAACAAAAATATTGAATATGTTTTCTTAAAAATTGGGTTTATGCAATATCAAATTCAGCCAGTAGATGTCACTAGCATCCAGCCAGTAGAATATCACAGCGCAACGTCATCTTCCTCACTGACTGGGAGGAGGGGGGCTGTGGGGGGAACGGCTGTGCCTGTGTCCGTGGAAGCTGCAAAGTGATTGCAGTTTCCACAGACACGGAGAGAGAGAGATAGATGGCAGTTCATCTATTGCTCTCTTCATTGCTTATACCAGCAGGGTTCTGGACTCTGTTGGCATAAGCAATACAGTTCAGATGGGAAATCCTGACACCGGACTCATCTGACAGCTCAGGCTTATCTCCTTGCCGGGAGAGCTGGCAGGAAGTCAAGGCTCCCAATTTTGGGGGTGAAAAAGTGCGTCTTATAGTCCAAAAAATACAGAAAATCCTATAAAATTATATATGTAAGTAATATAAGTAATTCACCGCATCCAAATGGTATGATTTGGAAATGATACGGTTGTCAAAGGGAAAGAATAGCATAAGCAGCAGAAATAAAACAATACCACCTTTGCCTACTTCTCTACTAAAACAAAAGTTTTCTTCTGTGTGTCCCTATTGCAGGTATTTCCCTTGATTTTTTGTATTGATTTTAAATATATCATATTAAATGCAGAATTATTGCAATAGTTCAGTGCATTTCTTTTTGTGGCCCCAGTATACATGTACATCATTGAATTTGTTTTGCTGCAGTGTATGTTGCCACATGGGAACAAGGCGATTGGGAAAACTCCAGACAAATTATAATCACACGTAAGTGACTGCCTCTTTTATTTATTTCAATTATTGTTTGATGTTTACTTTGAAAGGTCCTGCTTTACACAGTTTGCATGCAAATAATGCTAGTTGGGCATAGCTATTTACTATGTATGTTCATCATACATAGCATTAGATCATGGACTGACAATAAGAAGGCTGGTGGATAAGAGAGAGTGCCTGGAAAATAAGCTCATCAATGTGCTCCCTCTCCTTTCAATTTACCCGTAACAAAGTTATGGTCATGGGTTGAAAGATACTGAGGACATCTAGGAGCGAAAAAAAGTACTGCAGGCAAGTAATTGGATTGAAGCTGAATAAATAGTGCAGGAAACCATGCTTATGATTTTTCTTTCTTTATTTGATTTGTTTTGGCTTAAAAGATATAGATGTTGAAATCTGAATGCACTCTCTTTAGTTCCACTGCCAAGTAAAGAGTGCAATGGCTGACTGTATATGGAAAGTTGGACCATAAAATCAATTGGTTAAGCCCCCCATAGACGGGCAGACTCCTCCATACAACTTTCATGAGAGCTACCAACAACTGTGTAGTATAGTGGCCTCCCTGATAGAATACATAGTGATTGGAAGGTATATATCACTGCTATGTAGTGCCGGGTCCTCCCTGATAGAATACATAGTGATTGGAAGGTGTAGAAAGGTCCTCATATTACATGGTTTTGGTAGAAGAAAAGTTGGTTGTACAGAAGTTGCATGGTAAGTGTATGTGGTGTATGGGGGGCTTTAGGTAGGATCTTAGATCGAATAGTGTAAGTAACCCTAAACGTTACTGTAGTGAATGTGTAGATTAAGATTGTAGGGTGTAAAGCCAGCAAAAAAACAGTATGATGAGGTAACACCATCAATCTTATCGTATTTTATAAAGAAGGTCAACCCTAGCAACGAACACATTTTGGTGAAAAGTAACTGATCTGTCATTAAAGGACTTTGCTGACCTCTGGAGCTGTAACAGCATCTCTGCAGTTTTCAGGTTATGTCACAGCTTGATGGGATTTCGTTTTCTTCCAGTACTTAGTACTTTCTTCAGGCAGTAATGCCCTGATGGTCCATAGATGGTCTGAAGACCCTGGTCTCCATTTTCAGGAGTTCGTCATTCAGACAGACAAGTAGCAAGGTGAGTGGCTCAACCACCATGGCTCTGGAGTGTAACAGTCCTTGTGGTGACTCCGGTGAGTCGTTGCGGTGAATGCCATTAGCACAATGTCCAGATGCAGTTGATGAAACATACAAGCTCACCAATATCTCCTTGATGTTAAGCATATGCTGTGAAGCTGCTGAGTTTTAAGGAATGTCACTTCATTTATCTTCCTCAGGCTGTAGATACAGTGAACTGCAAAGTTTTTGTTTTTTCTCTCACTGACACCTCCAGCTGCCAGGGTTTAATCCACCATGAATTGAATAAAAAATTACTTTGTAAATTGAGAAAGAAAAAGTATTGTTAAGTTACTTTTCACCAATTGTGAATGTGGCCATGGTCAATCTTTTTTATATATATATAATAGAAGCATCAAGCAGTAACTGACCAAGTGGTCAGATAATTTGGACTTTACTTTAAAATAAAATCTGTAAAAGTGAATTAGGTACCCTACATTGGAGTAAAGTTTATAACGTTAATCATTCTTTTAGGTTGTGTATTTAACGATCCAATTAAAAGAAGAGGTTATAGTGTAGTAGTTTGATGTTCTACTGAAGTAAAGAGAGCTTTTGTTTGTTTTCGTTGGCCCACTAAGGTCCATTTTTAGTAGGTCTACCCACCTGATATCAACATGACTTGGTCAGGTAAGTAGCATTAAAAAAAAATCTGAACTGAAGTTCAAGTGGTGGCACTTAATGGTTTGTATGCGTTTACGTATATACAGCTCTATAGGCTCTGTTCACAAAAACACAGATAATGTAATTTAAGGAATCTAACCTGACTTGCAAGGAGGGGAGAGCTAAACTGATCACCATTCAGCACAATTGTACAAAACATCTGACTTCCTTATTTTACTTATAGCAAAAACACATTGGAACTATTGCCTTTTATGCAGGAACATGATCTGCTATACAGAATGGGCAGTATTTAGAAATACATCATTTGTAATGAAAAGAAAAAAAACTCCCAAAACATTCAAATATACATTCACGTACAATCCTTGGTCAAAGTACCCTTTTCTGTATAAATAGACAGAAGACCTGCCTACCACCAAGGGTATTTGAAGAGATGGTCACAAAGTTTCAACTAGTTTATTGCAAAAGGTATTATCACCAAAATAGCTAAAGATGTAGGTAAGGGTTGTGGAAACTTACATAAAAAAGCAATATTGCTCTAGTAGAGCCTTGGGCAAACTACAGCCTATGGAGATAATGTGGAGATAATGCCTGGAAGATGATTGTTTTGATCTCCTTCCAGAGGCCGTAGTTTGCCCATGTCTGCCATAGAATGTTTAATATAACTATCCAAAGTCTCGTTTTTAATAATATATATGTATACATTTTTTAAATATTTTTTAAGTTGCCTGGCAGTATGATTTTTTTTAAGGCAATAAAGAAAAATTATCACTGTAATCTATTTAAATTTCCCACCCGGGCCTGGAGGACTTGGTACCGGGTGGTCCATACAGGTTATTTTTCCAGCCCCTCTGTCAAATAAAAAAAAAAAACATTGTGACCTATGACTCAAGAGGTTTGCCAGCCCTGCTCTAGCACATGTAGGTTTTTATATAAATTAACTTCTGAGTTAAGTCTAAATTTCGATCTGAATTTAATAATGTTGAACCAGCCCTTCTCTACATCTGCAGCAATTTTAGTGATGTTATCATACTCAAGGGCTTTGCAATCAGCTCACAAAATTCAGCTAATCGAAATCTCAAATTCAGTTTCAACTCTACTGATTAGTTGCTTAGAGTTTTCAATGTATTTATTTAGGTTTTGATGGGTGGTGGGCTTCAATACCTGTTCGTTATTTTACTTTGTATATCATACTGGATAGAACACCTGTCAAGTTCTATTATTATTTTTAAATTTTTTCTTTAAATGTAGAAAATTTTCATAGGACAAAGGAAGTCTAGTTTCACATACTGCAGAAAGTTGCATTCCACTAAAGTTGAAGGAACAACACAACAATGGTGGAATGTTTTACTAGTAAATGATAGAGCTGAATTTCCTTTGTGTTGGTCATTTACTGTATTTCGCGTTGACCACTATAGATTTTCCACCAAGTTTGGTTGCGAGAGTTGCAAGTGCATGGAGCATTGCCGCCATAAGCATGCAGAAAGCGCAGTCACATTTGAGTTAAAACCTTGGTCTCGATACATATTTAATAATTACACAAAGTGATGACCCAATTTAACCGTAAGGCATAAATTCCGGCATCCACTTTCTTGAAATATCAGATTTGATTTAACCTATTGTTCAGAAATAAATTGGTGTTCTTATTTATCTTCATTTTCATTTTGGTCCCACAAATCCCTTGAATAAAATAACATCTTTTTAATAGATTGTAAGATTTCATTTAGTTTGCAGGTTTGCCCCGCTTTCATCAGTGTCTGTTTCGATTACCTTGAAGTCTTCAGGTTCTGCCAGAGACGCCTGTGGACCTTGTGCTCCAGTGGACGTTTGTACTTCTACGTTTTCAGGTTCTGTAAGAGTAGAAGAAGCTTCCATACTCTTTGGTGTTTCTTTGTCCTCAGATTTTTGCTTTTCAGTAGAAAACCCTAGTTTTGGAAATTTATACCAGGGAACCTTCTCCTTACTTGACGCTGAGGGATCTTTTACAGGTTTAGAAACATCAGGCTTTTGTTCTTCTTGGTCAGTTTTTTTGTTCTCTTTCTCATCTAATGAAGAGGAAAAGCCAATGTTGGGGAGCCACAGCCTAAATTTGCTTGGTGACTTTTGAACAGCTTCCTTCTCTTTAATGACCGTTTGTTCTTCCTGGTTATTTGCAGTTAGATCTCCAGTTGTGCCAGGATCTATGACTGCTTCATCTTTGGCATGTATGGGAAAACGAACAGCAGCTTTATGTAAAGGCGACTTCACTTCAAATGTAAATGTCTTCAACTTCTCTACATGGACTCCAGGGGACATAGTCAAATCACTTTTCAGGAGTTCATCTTTGGCAATCTCTAACCTTGATTCAGAGGACTGAGAAACTTCTGAAATCATTTTCTCAGATAGTCCTTGCTTGCCTTCACATTTGTCATCGGAAATCTGATGTTCTAAGCCTTTAGTCACTTTATTTGTGCTGACCTCAGGCAATTTGACCTTCAAAAGTGAAAATCCATATGCCGGTATTTCAGATGTAGAGATTTCATATTCTTTAACTATCCCGGAAGAAAAAGAAGATGCCTTGGTCTTGCTTTTTGTCTTTATTGCATCTGGAGACACATTTTCATATTCACTTTGAATGTCCCCGGAACTGCTGTCTGAAAATAGCTCCACGTCACTAATGCCTTTTCCGTCCACTACTTCTTCTGGAGAGGGAACACCAAATCTGATGTAGCTGATGTGGGAGAGTTTGATGGTCTCATGTATTTTTTCTGTTTGGCTTTCATCCACAGAAGTGTCCATATCTTTGATATGTTTTTGCTGTTCTTTAGGGATAGCTGAATCCAATGTTTTAATATATTGAGTTTCTACTTCACTGGTCTTTTCTTTTCCAGAGGCAGACTGTTCTTCATTATGATGTATTTGATTTAATGTTTCACCCAATTCCGTTGCTTCAGTTAGGTCCTGGACCGATTTATTTGCTACACAAATAATGTCCACAGCTGGCAATTCCTCCTTACCGCTTAGGTCATACTCGGGAAGATCCAGCCCAGACCCATCATGTATATTTGTAATATTGAATGATTCTTTTTCACGGGGAGCAGAAAGTGTTAAAACTGGCATCTTTACTTTTGCGAAAGACAACTTAATCGCTTTCCTTGATGGTTTGATTTTGGGTCCACTAACATCTTTTTGAGAAGAAGTGGAAATTTCTTTTAGCTCCTCAGAAACAAATTCTGGATCCTGAGCCTCTGGTTTCTGGCCACTTATGTCAATAGCTTTGTCTTTACGAAGCGGTGTTTTGTAGGTTTTGCTAATGGCACGCTCGTCTTTTATTTCTTTTGTGTGTACTTCATCATGTAAGTCTTTGGGTAATGCTACCATCTCAGAAGTGACATCTTGAGGAACAAAAGCAGAAATCACTGGTGTTTTGAAAAAAGGAAACTCAATCTTGATTTTTTCAGCAGATTCATGCATTATTTTCACATGTATTTCACTTTTTTCTATCTTCTGAACTCCAGGTGATCGAGGAGAGCCCACTTTGCTTTCATCCTGTACACCAGCTTCCTTATTTTTACCTCCAGGAACCTGAGAAGTATTAGCATTGGATATTTCTGATTCCATCTTCATACTACCTATAGAAGCTTCTTTGGAAAGTTCAAGTTTTGAAAGCATTAGTTTAGCATTTTCTCCTTTTAGACTGATTACATTAGTCTTTACATTTTCAACTTCTATTCTACTTGTTGTATCCTCACTTTCACTTGGTAACTCTTCTTGTGATGTCACTTTTTCAGTGTCTGTCAAATCTATACTCGGCGAATCACTCATTTTATCTTTCTTTCCTCCTAAACTAAGAGATGGGAGTTTAAAAGATGGCAACTTGAATGGACTTCTAGGTTTTTCTTCAACTGATGTTTGTTTGTCATGATCAATTATTGTTGTATGGGTCTCTGCATTATCTTGATGTACACTTTCTGCTTTCTCAAGTAAAGTCCTTCCAGAATCTAGAGAAGAATCCATTTTTTTGTCTGTTTTACCAAATATATTCATTTTTAAACTTGGCATTTGAAATTTCCATCCTGATGATTCTGGGGCTTCACTAACCATTTTAGTCACCTCCTCTTCTGCGGTCAAAGCTTTTTGTCCATCTTCAAGTGTAAAATAATCCAATTGAGTTATTGTAGCATCATCATCCTGGATATGAATACTTTCTCCCATAACAGAAACACTGAGCCTTGGGGTGGAATATTTAGGAAAATATATTCTGGTTGATTCGGTACCTGGGGACTGTGTTTCAATATTGGTAAGTGAGCTGTCATACTCTTTTGATTCAATATCAAAAGGATCGGATTTTGTATCTGAAAGACTACTAACATGTTTAAGAACATCTAAACTTTCAGCAGTTCTAGATTTTTCTATTTGCGTAACATCCGAGATTTTGAGGATTTCTTCAGTTTTAACAGCAGACAGAAGTTGTTCAGTGATATCCTGAGGTTTCTTTTCAGTTTCTGGATATTCATATTCTTCATCATCTAGTTTAAGCTGCTGGACCTTAAAATTGATGTTCTCTATTGTTTTCAATAATTGTTTCTTTAGCTGAAGCTCAATATTTGCATCTTGATTGGCTTCTTTTGTGTCAGGCTCCATATTCATGTGCCAAGTGGAGCTATCGGCTGCATCTTTTTCTTTGGATGGAGACAAACTGGTGGCTTCTGGACTCCTGTGCATTCTGTCTGTGAAGTTGATTTCCTTGGTTGGACTATCTTCATCTGTCATGGAAATACTTTCTTGGAGAACTGTAACACCTAACCCTGGAAGTGACAACTGAGGAAAGATTATCCTTCTTCGTCGTTCTAACACTGAGGAATCAGAAGCTTGTAGGTCAGTGGTTTCCTGGCGACTTGGTGTTAAATCAGTAGAAAAAAACTTAACTCTTCCATCTCTCCAGGTTTTTAACTTATGAGCTGAAATTGCATCCTGTTTAGAATATTGCAGTTCATCAAATATAGAATCTTCACTGGTTATATTGATACTTTCTGCAACAACACTGACACCTAGTTTAGTATTTGAAATTGTTGCAGATTTAGGTTTGGTACTAGATTTTGCATCCTGCAAAAAGATGGTATCTGCTTTACCATCCAATTTCTCTGTAGAACCACTATCCAGTACACCTCCAAGTTTTTGAACTTTCATTTCTAAGTCTGTTACAGTTGTATCATCTTCCAAGCTCTTTTTGGTCTCGAATGATAAAGAGGACTGTTCAACTGATATTACTTGATGAAAATCTACTTTTTCCACAACCTTTTGTGTTTCAACACTTTCTACCACCGTCTTGGATTCGGATTCTGGTGTGCTGACTTTTACGTGCTCTTCAAAGATGGACACTGGGACTTTGGTTTGTGAAGAGACCTCCTCGACTTCTCTCTCCTCAACTTCAGTATTAATTTTAAGGGTGGGTGGTTGTAGAGTAGGAGAAATGTCCTCTTCACCAGTAGTCTGTACAGTTGTGATGGTTTTCTCAACCATTGTTATCTTTTTCTTGTGCTTTTTGACGTTGCTCTTTACTTTTACACCTTCTGTAGGTGATTCTTTATCAAGATCAACCACCTCTGTTACACTTTGTTCTACTTCAACTTTCAGTTCTTGATTTACTTCAGTTTCTTTGTCTATTGGCTGCTCTTCAGAAGCCTCTGACTTAACATCTTCAGAATATAATTTCTCTGTAACCAGAGCACTTACTATGGCTTTTTTGGTTGAGGTCACGTCGGATGTAGATTCCAAGTCCGCTGCCTTTGTCACCTCTGTCTTTTCTCTGGTCAGAACATTGGTGATAATCTCATGTCTGCCAGTGGTGATAGAAATTGCTTTAGTGGATGTAGCTTTTGTGACCTCCTCTGTCTCAGTGACAAGTGCACCTTCAGCTTCTGAGGATATTTCTTTGGATGCATCTTCTGCTTTTACCTCGGATGTGCCGAATAATGAAAATGATGACAGCTTAAATGATGGAAGCTTCCAACCATCTGATTCAGTTTCTGAGATTCCAGATACTGAAATCTCTGCTTTTACATCTGTTGTGTCTTCCTGTGGTTCTTCTTGATCAGCCTGGTATGCTGTAATTTCTCTTTTCACAGTTACAATGAGTTCTGTGGACTTCTGGGTTGTTGTGGATTTAACAGTTTGTGGACCATCTTGTTTGGGTTGATCTACAGAAGATTCAGTTGCAACTTCTGTGGCGCTTAAAAGTGGGATTTTGAATGTGGGCAACTTCCATGCAGATGACACATCTTCCTCCTCAACCTTGGTAGATGACATGTCTGTGGAGCCGGCCAAATCTTCTACTGTCTTGGCTTGTACTACAACCCCTTGAGTTTCAACAACTTCTTCCACCTTCTTGGATTTAGATTTTGGTGTGCTAACTTTTACTTGCTCTTCAAAGATGGAGACTGTGACCTGGGTTTGTGGAGAGACCATCTTGTCTTCGTCCTGTTCCACTTCAGTCTTAATTTCAAGGGTGGTTGGATGTAGAGTAGGAGCAATGGCTTCTTCACCAGTAGTCTGTACAGTTGTGATGGTTTTCTCAACCTTTGTTATCTTTTTCTTGTGCTTTTTCACTTTGCCCTTTACTTTTACACCTTCTGTAGGGGATTCTTTATCAAGATCAACCCTCTCTGTTACAATCTGTTCTACTTCAACTTTCAGTTCTTGATCCTTTTTAGTCTCTTTGTCTACTGACTGCTCTTCAGAAGCCTCTTTCTTCTCCTCTTCGGTGTATACTTTCTCTGTAACCAGAGCAGTTACTACGGCTTGCACTTCTGCGGTTGTGGGCACATCAGATGTCAATTCCAAGTCCACTGGTTTTGCAACCTCTGTTTTCTCTGTTGTAAGAACATCTGTCATAATCTCATGTCTGTCTGTGATTATAGAGATTGCTTCAGTGGATGTATCTTCTGCTTTTACCTCAGATGTGCCGAATAATGAAAATGTTGGCAGCCTAAATGATGGAAGATTCCAACCATCGGATTCTGCTACTGTTGTTTTCTCTTCTCCCTCAGATACTGATACCTCTGCTTTTCTGTCTGTTGTCTCTTCCTGGGGTTCTTCCTGATCAGCCTGGTATGCTGTCATTTCTCTTTTCACAGTTACAATGAGTTCTGTGGACTGCTGGGTTGTTGTGTCTTCAACAGTTTCTGGAGCATCTTGTTTAGGTTGTTCTACAGAAGATTCTGTTGCAACTTCTGTGGCGCTAAAATGGGGTATTTTGAATGTGGAAAACTTCAATGCAGATGACACACCCTTCTCCTCAACCACGGTAGATGACATGTCTGTGAAGCCGGACAATTCTTCTGGTACAGTGTCCTCTTTTACTACAACCTCTTGAGTTACAACAACTTCTTTAACCATCTTGGATTCAGATTCTGGTATGCTGACCTTTACGTGCTCTTCATAGATAGACACCTTGACTTGGGTTTGTGGAGAATCTTCCTCAACTTCCCCCTCTTCCACTTCAGTCTTAACTTCAAGGGTGTCTTGTTGTAGAGTAGGAGATATGGCTTCTTCACCAGTAGTCTGTACAGATGTGATGGTTTTCTCAAACTTTGTTATCTTTTTCTTGTGCTTTTTGACTTTGCCCTTTACTTTTACACCTTCTGTAGGCGATTCTTTATCAAGATCCACCCCCTCTGTTACAATTTGTTCTACTTCAACTTTCAGTTCTTGATCCACTTCAGTCTCTTTGCTTATTGGCTGCTCTTCAGAATCCTCTTTCTTCTCCTCTTCAGTGTATACTTTCTCTGTAACCAGAGCAGTTACTATGGCTGGTACTTCAGCGGTTGAGGGCACGTCGGATGTAGATTCCAAAACCACTGCCTTTGTAACCTCTGTCTTCTCTGTTGTAAGAACATCTGTGATAAACATATGTGTGTCAATGTCAGTGGTAAGAGAGATTGCTTCAGTTGATGTAGCTGTTGTGCCCTCCTCTGTCTCAGTGACAAGTGTACCTTCAGCTTCTGATGATATTTCTTTGGATGTATCTTCTGCTTTTACCTCAGATGTGCCGAATAATGAATATGTTGGCAGCCTAAATGATGGAAGCTTCCAACCATCTGATTCTGCTACTGTAGTTTTAGCTTCTCCCTCTGACACTGAAATATCTGCATTTACATTGGTTGTGTCTTCCTGAGGTTCAGCTTGGTATGTTGAAATGTCTTTCTTTACAGTTACAATGAGTTCTGTGGACTTCAGGGTTGTTGCGGCTTCAACAGTTTGTGGAGAATCTTGTTTGGGTTGATCTACAGAAGGTTCTGTTGCAACTTCCGTGGCGCTAAAATGTGGGATTTTGAATGTGGGCAACTTCCATGCAGATGACACATCTTCCTCCTCAACCACGGTAGATGACATGTCTGTGGAGCCGGCCAAATCTTCTTCTACTGTCTCGGCTTGTAGTACAACCTCTTGAGTTTCAACAACTTCTTCCACCGTTTTGGATTCACTTTCTGGTGTGCTGACTTTTACTTGTTCTTCAAAGATGGACTCTGTGAGCTGCGTTTGTGGAGAAACCTTCTCGACTTCATCCTCTTCAACTTCAGTCTTAATTTCAAGGGTGGGTGGATGTAGAATAGGTGAAATGGCTTCTTCACCAGTAGTCAGTACAGTTGTGATGGTTTTCTCAACCCTTGTTATCTTTTTCTTGTGTTTTTTGACTTTGCCCTTTACTTTTACACCTTCTGTAGGTGATTCTTTATCAAGATCAACAACCTCTGTTACAATTTGTTGTACTTCAACTTTCAGTTCTTGATCCTTTTCAGTCTCTTTGTCTATTGACTGCTCTTCAGAAGCTTCTTTCTTCTCCTCTTCAGTGTATACTTTCTCTGTAACCAGAGCAGTTACTACATGATGTACCTCTGCGGTTGTGGGCACGATACATGTAGATTCCAAGTCCACTTGTTTTGCAACCTCTGTCTTCTCTGTTGCAAGAACATCTGCCTTAAACTCATATATGTCAGTGGTAAGAGAGATTGCTTCATTGGATGTAACTTTTGTGACCTCCTCTGTCTCAGATACAAGTGTACCTTCAGCTTCTGAGGATATTTCTTTGGATGTATCTTCTGCTTTTACCTCAGATGTGCCGAATAATGTAACTGTTGGCAGCTTAAATGATGGAAGCTTCCAACCATCTGATTCTGCTACTGTTGTTTTCTCATCTCCCTCAAACACTGAAATCTGAGATTTTCTGTCTGTTGTGTCTTCCTGGGGTTCTTCCTGTTCAGCCCGGTAAGCTGTAATTTCTCTTTTCACAGTTACAATTAGTTCTGTGGATTTCTGGGTTGTTGTGGCTTCAACAGTGTGTGTAGCATCTTCTTTGGATTGATCTATAAAAGATTCTGTCGTAACTTCTGTGGCACTAAAATGGGGAATTTTGAATGTGGAAAACTTCAATGAAGATGGAACATCTTCCTCCTCAACCACTATAAATGACATGTCTGCGGAGGGGGACAAATCTTGTTTTGTCTCTGCTTGTGCTACAACCTCTTGAGTTTCAACAACTTTTTCCACTATCTTGGATTCAGATTCTGCCATGCTGGCTTTTATGTGCTGTTCAAAGTTTGACACTGTGACTTGGGTTTGTGGAGAGACCTCCTCGACTTCCCCCTCTTCCCCGTCACTCTTAATTTCAAGGGTGGTTGAATGTAGAGTAGGAGAAATTGCTTCTTCACCAGAAGTCTGTACAGTTGTGATGGTTTTCTCAACCTTTGTTATCTTTTTCTTGTGCTTTTTGACTTTACCCTTTACTTTTACACCTTCTGTAGGTGATTCTTTATCAAGATTAGCCACCTCTGTTACAATTTGTTCTACTTCAAATTGCAGTTCTTGACCCGCTTCACACTCTTTTCTTATTGGCTGCTCTTCAGATGCCTCTGATTTCTCATCATCAGAAAATACTTTCTCTGTAACTACACCGGATACTATTGCTTCAACTTTTTCGGTTGAGGTCACGTCAGATGTAGATTCCAAGTCCGCTGCCTTTGCAACCCCTGTCTCCTGTGTTGTAAGAACATCTGTGATAAACTCATGCCTGTCAATGTAAGTGGTGATAGAGATTGCTTCAGTGGATGTATCTTTTGTGACCTCCTTCAGTGTGCCTTCAGCTTCTGGGGATATGTCTTTGGATGGGTCTTTTGTTTTTACCTCAGATGTGCTGAATAATGAAAATGTTGGCAGCCTAAATGATGGAAGCTTCCAACCATCTGATTCTGCAACTGTAGTTTTCACTTCTCCCTCAGCCACTAAAATCTCTGCTTTTACATCTTTTGTGTCTTCCTGAGGTTCATCTTCATCAGCCTGGTATGTTACAATTTCTTTTTTCACAGTTACAATGAGTTCTGTGGTCTTCTGGGTTGTTGTGGCTTCAATAGTTTGTGAAGCTTCTTGTTTGGGTTGATCCACAGAAGATTCTGTTGTAACTTCTGTGGCACTAAAAAGGGGAATTTTGAATGTGGGCAATTTCCATGCAGATTGCACATCTTCCTCTTCAATCACAGTAGATGAAATGTCTGTGGAGCCAACCCAATCTTCTTGTACAGTTTCATCTTTTACTACAACCTCCTGAGTTTCAACAACTTCTTCCACCTTCTTAGATTCACTTTCTGGTGTGCTGACTTGTACTTGCTCTTCAAAGATGGACACTGTGACTTGGGTTTGTGGAGAAACCTGCTCAACATCGTCTTCTTCCACTTCACTCTTAATTTCAAGGGTGGTTGGATGTAGAGTAGGAGCAATGGCTTTTTTACCAGTAGTCAGTACAGTTGTGATGGTTTTCTCAACCTTTGTTATCTTTTTCTTGTGCTTTTTCACTTTGCCCTTTACTGTTACACCTTCTGTAGGTGATTCTTTATCCAGATCAACCCTCTCTGTTACACTTTGTTCTACTTCAACTTTCAGATCTTGATCCACTACAGTCTCTTTGTCTATTGGCTGCTCTTCAGAAGCCTCTGACTTATCATCTTCAGAATATACGTTCTCTGTATCCAGAGCAGTTACTATGGCTTCTGTTTTTTCGGTTGAGGTCACTTCAGATGTAGATTCCAAGTCCGCTGCCTTTGCCACCTCTGTCTCCTCTGTTGTAAGAACATCTGTGATTATGTCATGTCTGTCAGTGGTGATAGAGATTGCTTTAGTGGATGTAACTTTTGTGACCTCCTCTGTCTCAGTGACAAGTTTACCTTCAGCTTCTGAGGATATTTCTTTGGATGTATCTTCTGCTTTTACCTCAGATGTGCCGAATAATGAAAATGCTGGCAGCCTAAATGATGGAAGCTTCCAACCATCTGATTCTGCAACTGTTGTTTTCTCTTCTCCCTCAGATACTGAAATCTCTGCTTTTCTGTCTGTTGTGTCTTCCTGAGGTTCTTCCTGATCAGCCTGGTATGCTGTCATTTCTCTTTTCACAGTTACAATGAGTTCTGTGGACTGCTGGGTTGTTGTGGCTTCAATAGTTTGTGGAGCATCATGTTTGGGTTGATCCACAGAAGATTCTGGTGTAACTTCTGTGGTGCTAAAAAGTGGAATTTTGAATGTGGAAAACTTCCATGCAGATAACACACCTCCCTCCACAACCTCGGTAGATGACATGTCTGTGGAGCTGGACAAATCTTCTGGTACAGTGTCATCTTTTACAACAACTTCTTGAGTTACAACAACTTCTTTAACCATCTTGGATTCCGATTCTGGTATGCTGACTTTTATGTGCTCTTCAAAGATGGATACTGTGACTTGGGTTTGTGGAAAATCTTCCTCAACTTCCCCCTCTTCCACTTCACTCTTAACTTCAAGGGTGGGTGGATGTATAGTAGAAGCAATTGCTTCTTCACCAGTAGTCTGTACAGTTGTGATGGTTTTCTCAAACTTTGTGATCTTTTTCTTGTGCTTTTTGACTTTGCCCTTTACTTTTACACCTTCTGTATGTGATTCTTTATCCAGATCAACCACCTCTGTTACAATTTGTTCTACTTCAACTTTCAGTTCTTGATCCACTTCAGTCTCTTTGCTTATTGGCTGCTCTTCAGAAGCCTCTGATTTCTCCTCCTCAGTGTATACTTTCTTTGTAACCACAGCAGTTACTGCAGCTTGTACTTCTGTGGTT
>CM070043.1:1902722-1921598 GCA_036250615.1 Ptychadena robeensis
GAGTAGGAGATATGGTTCTTCACCAGCAGTCTGTACAGTTGTGATGGTTTTATAAACCCTGGTTTCTTGTCTTGTATTTTTGGACGTGCCCCTTTACTTTTACACCTTCTGTAATGATTCTTATCCAGAATCCACCACCTCTGTTACAATTTGTTTACTTCAAATTTCAGTTCTTGATCCTTTCAGTCTCTTTGTATTGGCTGAGCTCAGAAGCCTTCTTTCTTATCATAATTCAGTTGTAAACGTTCTCTGTAACAGAGCAGTTTTAATCGGATTGAACTGCTGCGGTTGTGGGCACATCAGATGTCGATTCAAGTCCACTGGTTTTGCAACCTCTGTCTCCTCTGTTGTAAGGAAACATCTGTGATAAAATCTGTATGTATTGTCAGTGGTAAGAGAAATTGCTTCAGTGGATGTAACTTTTGTGACTCCTCTGTTTCAGTGACAAGTGTTGTACCTTAGCTTTGAGGATATTTCTTGGATGTATCTTCTGCTTGTACCTCGGATGTGCGAATATGAAAATGTTGGCGCCTAAATGATGGAAGTTTCCAACCAGTGATTCTGCTACTGGTTTTCTTTCTCCCTCAGACATGAAATCTTGCTTTTCTGTTGTTTGTCTCTTGCTTGGTCCTGATCAGCCTGGTATGTTGTCATTTCTCTTTTCACAGTTACAATGAGTTCTGTGGACGTCTGGGTTGTTGTGGCTCCAACAGGTTGTGGAGCATCTTGTTTGGGTTGATCCCCATAGGATCCTGTTGTGACTTCTGTGGTGCTAAAAAGTGGAATTTTGCATGTGGAAAAGTTCCATGCAGATGACACACCTTCTTCCAGAACCTCGGTAGATGACATGTCTGTGGAGCTGGACAAATCTTCCGGTACAGTGTCATCTTTTTCTACAATTTCTTGAGTTACAACAACTTCTTTAACCATCTTGGATTCAGATTCTGGTGTGCTGACTTTTATGTGCTCTTCAAAGATGGACCCTGTGACTTGGGTTTGTGGAGAAACCTCCTCGACTTCCCCCTCTACCACTTCAGTCCTAATTTCAAGGGTGTCTTGTTGTAGAGTAGGAGATATGGCTTCTTCGCCAGTAGTCTGTACAGTTGTGATGGTTTTCTCAAACTTTGTGATCTTTTTCTTGTGCTTTTTAACTTTTCCCTTTACTTTTACACCTTCTGTAGGCGATTCTTTATCAAGATCAACCACCTCTGTTACAATTTGTTCTACTTCAAATTTCAGTTCTTGATCTTTTTCAGTCTCTTTGCTTATTGGCTGCTCTTCAGAAGCTTCTTTCTTCTCCTCTTCAGTGTATACTTTCTCTGTAACCAGAGCAGTTACTACAGCTTGCACTTCTGCGGTTGTGGACACATCAGATGTAGATTCCAAGTCCACTGGTTTTGCAACCTCTGTCTTCTCTGTTGTAAGAACATCTACGATAAACTCATGTATGTCATTGTCAGTAGTAAGAGAGATTGCTTCAGTGGATGCAACTTTTGTGACCTCCTCTGTCTCAGTGACAAGTGTACCTTCAGCTTCTGAGGATATTTCTTTGGATGTATCTTCTGTTTTTACCTCGGATGTGCCGAATAATGAAAATGCTGGCAGCCTAAATGATGGAAGCTTCCAACCATCTAATTCTGCTCCTGTAGTTTTCACTTCTCCCTCAGACACTGAAATCTCTGCTTTTCTGTCTGTTGTCTCTTCCTGGGGTTCTTCCTGATCAGCCTGGTATGCTGTCATTTCTCTTTTCACAGTTACAATGAGTTCTGTGGACTTCTGGGTTGTTGCGGCTTCAACAGTTTTTGAATCATCTTGTTTGGATAGATCCACAGAAGATTCTGTTGTAATGTCTGTGGCGCTAAAAAGTGGAATTTTAAATGTCGAAAACTTCCATGCAGAAGACACGTCTTTTTCCTCAACCACGGTAGATGACATGTCTGTGGAGATGGCCAAATCTTCTTCTACTGTCTCTGCTTTTACTACAACCTCTTGAGTTTTAACAATTTCTTCTACCGTCTTAGATTCAGATTCTTCGTATATTAAATTGTCACCTCCAACAGCTTTGTGTAGGTCAGGATTTTGGTCTTCATTTTGTGCAGTTTTTATATGTTTGAAATGCATTGGCTTTCTGTCCACTTGCTCTTTTGCTGTCTCGGTGGTAATTTCTGAATCTTGATAAGTATCTTCAGCATTGTCCTGTATAGTATTTGTCACTTGTGCTTTAGGTTCATCAATAAACACAGCAGAAAGTTCCAGCTTTGGAAGGTTTATTGTGGGCAAATTAATTTTATTTCTACTTTCTTCTGTTAGTTGACGATCATGAGTTGTTTTGCTGCCATCTTGGCTCATAGGCTCCTGTAATGAACTTGTGATATGTTTCAGATCCTGTGAGCTTTCTTTTGTTTTCCTTTCCTCTGATATCAATTGAATATTATCAGATGTTTTTTGAAATGCTATGTTTGCATTACCTTTCGCACGTGACACGTCTGTGTTGGTTTCTCCTCTTTTGTTTTTATCAGATTTTTTCCCAAAACTAGGTCTCCTTATAGATGGCATTTGAAATTTCCAACCAGTGGATGTTTTATCTTTTTTCTCAGTTGTATCATGTGTAAAATTTCCCTCTGAAGTTTCTTTGTCACCGATGATTTCTCCATTTTCATCTAATGATAACAAGTCGATCACTTGCTTTTCTTGATCTGAAATTCCATCAGGTTGTTCCTCTAGATTTTCATTGAGTTTTAAAGTAAATGTCTGCATCTGATAATTTGGAAATTCCAATTTATAAGAAGATTCTTTATCACCATCTCCAGTTACGAAGAAATCTTTACTGCCAGTTAAGTCAATTATACCTTCTGTGGATATAATTTGAGATGTTTGAAGGTCAGGAGCATGTGATGGTTCTGTCACTTCTGTTGTCTGTTCTACAACTGTATCTTGAGTATGTTCTGTAGCTTGTTTAGATTTTCTGGTAGTGCCTAATAGTTCCACTTTGGGCATTTTGAGTTTTGCAAGGTAACCTTTCCCCTTTAATCCTTCCGAATAGGTGTTCTCTACTTCTGGTACAACCCTGTCTTCATCTGGGGAGTCACCTCCTATCAAATCATCGGACTGTGTTTCTGCAGAGCTGTCCGTTTCTGTTTTAGATGGCTGAATTTCAGATTTCTTCGAACTTGAGAATTTTTTAGACTTTTTATTTTTTCTTGTTTTACTTGTTTTAGGTTTCTGTTCAGTGGAAATAATTCTAGTTTCAGTCTTCAACTTTTGAAGCTTTAGACCCGCCATTTTGTTTTCTTCATTTTCTTTTTCCTTCATTTCCTTATTAGTTCTATATTTGTCCACTTTGACTGGTTCTTCTTTTAAGTCACTGTCCATCTCTAAAATTGAAACGTCCTCAACATAATGCAAATCAGGCTTTTCCCCTCCTGTAAAACATTTGTGTAGTTCTACCTTGGGCAGCTTAACCTTTACATGTTGCTTCACTACATCAAACCTAGTTTTGTCTTTTTCCAGTTCATCGTCGATACTCGTTGATATAGCAGTTGATTGGTCTTCTACATTAGGCTGAGCAACCTCCTGATTTTCTATCTTGGAATCCTCTTTCCTTTTTACCATTTTCTTCTTCTTCTTCCCCTTTACTTTTAGGTCTTTTAGACTGTGGTCACCTGTCTGTTCTAACACAGGATGTAACTTTTCCATGTCCGTTTCTTCACGACTTAGTCTTCCCCTTAGACCGCTCATACTGAATGATGGCAGTTTAACAGAGGGCAATTTAAATGGACTACTGTATTTTTCTATATCACTATCCTCCGAAGTTAACTCTGCCCTTTTGTTAACTTGTTGCGTGTCTGGCTCTCTTAACTCCCTTGATTCAGAAGCATCATGATCTGTTCCGACTTGCAGAATTTTGACTTTGTCTTCTTCTGTATGATCATTGTTTGGCTCATACTGGCTCCCTTTTATTTTTGGTCCAGTCAAATTAAAAGACGATATATTAAAAGCAGGATGTTTAAAATGTCCATCTACCTTTTCTGTAACATCACTTTTGTTCTCTGTTGTCACTTCTTTGTCAATTATATCTTCAGTTTGATTATTAAGTGACGCATCTGCTGTCATTTTTTCAGATGTACCCAACTTTGGAATTTTTATAAAAGGCATTTGTATTTTCCAGCTTTTTGCATCTCTGTTGCCTTTTGATTCTTCTTGTGAAGCATCCACAGCTGAATATTCTGAAGTATCATCCTCACCTACAATATCTATTATTTCTGAAAGGATAATGCTCGTTTCCTCAAGATTAGCATCACCTAATTTTGCCATCCCTAGCTTTGGCATTTGGAAATGCGGTAAGGTTATATTACTTTTCCTGGTTTGTTGATTTGTTCTGTCAGCACCAATATTTTTTGATGCATCTCGGTCATCATTGTCCAACACATTTATCTTACTCGCTCGTTGAAAATCCTCTGATGTCACTTGAAAGGTTTCATATTCTAGCTCATTATTTGCATATTGTATATTTGTGGACACAGTATAATGCCCCCTGTGCCCTTTGAATTTTGGAAGAGAAACTCCAACTTTAGGTAACTTAATTTTTGTTCTATTCTCTACACTTTGTATGTTTTCCGTATGCATATCTTTGTCGTCGGTCTCTTTAAGGTCCAGGTTTTTTATCTTACTATCTTCATCTTTGATGTCTAGTAAATCTTCTTTGACTTCCATTCTTCCATCTGTATTATAGGTTGATCGTTTTGTAAGTGAACCAAACGAAGGAAGTTTAAATCTGGGCATTCTTAAAAAGCTTTCCTTCTGTTCATCTTCAGAATCTGTAGATTTTATTTTATATTCTAAAGCTACAGCTGTACTGTCCTTGTCCACAACCAATCTTTTTTCTTCAGATCTTTGAAAGCTTTCAGAAATTAACGGAGTTCCAGTTTTAACATCAAATGAGTTGAAAGGTCTTGCCTCACCTTTCAAAACTATATCTCGAGTCTCATTTTGCATGTATTCAACTGCGTCAGATTTACTTGTGCCTGCATCTTGCTTTTGATCATTTTCTGTTGAAATACGTACTTTTTCATGAATTTCAACATTACCAAAATTTGACTTAGTACATACAACTCTATGATCTGCGCCAGTTCGAGCAGTTTGGCTTTTACTTGGGGAAGAAAATTTTACCTCTATAGATTGATCTTCGTTCATATACATTTGTGGAAATACTTGCTCGTTAAGGTCTACTGTTGAGTCCTTTTTCAGTATGTACAAATTTGCAGCATCTGCTTGATCTTCACTTTCAGATTTAACTGACTTTCTGTAAAACTTGGGTAACTTTGGCATCTTTATAATAGGCATTTGCAG
This sequence comes from Ptychadena robeensis, assembly GCA_036250615.1. Lineage (NCBI taxonomy): Eukaryota > Metazoa > Chordata > Amphibia > Anura > Ptychadenidae > Ptychadena > Ptychadena robeensis. The sequence continues at coordinate 1,908,072 of CM070043.1, forward strand.
TTTCCATCCTAACACCTCTGATTGTTGGTCCAGGTGCTTTTCTTTGATGGAAGACTCAGATAGAATATCAGATTCTAACTGTTCTGTGACACCAAATGAGGGCCCTTTAAAAACGGGTAGTTGAAGCTTAACGGTAAAATCATCAGGCAATTCTTTGGCACCAACAGAGCTTTCAGTATCTACGTTATCTCCTTTGTCCATCTTTAACTCTGTTTCGTAGGTTCCAGTGTATTGTTCTTTCTCTAGATCCATACTTAAGGAACCACTTATGGTCCTTTGTTGTTCTTGAAGAAGCTCTGTAGATTTCTCCAACTTTTTCTTCCTTCTTCTATTCTTCCTTTGTTTAATTCCTGAAGGTTCTTCTGCGGTGGGGCTTGAAGCATCATCAGAAATTTCAAGCTGACCTTTACTGGTTTCAGTAGGTTGAAGGTAGTCTTCTTTTGTGGTTAAGGACGTTATTGGTATTTCAGCTGCTGCAATGTTTTCCGTTGATGCTCTTTCAGATCTCCTTTGGATAGGTGACACTTTACAAGGCGATGGAAGATTTTTTTCTTTTACAATTATGACTTCGACATCCGGATGTAAGGCTTTCCTTCCTAAACTTCCCATCTCTTTACTAGATGAGGAAATTGTTGAGTGTAGCGATAATCCTTTCTTCATCTGTGTTTTTGGAACATCGTGATGTTCAACCTGAACATGTATACTACTGTCCAAGCTTCTCTTCTCTTTTGATCTGTCCTGAGGTTCTTTCCGGTTTTTCATTCCAGCCCACTGATCTTTTAATGTTGTCGTCTGATTGTGAATGTCAATTCCTGAAAACTGCTGACCATAATGCTTTTCCTTGCCTGTGACAAATATTTCATCATCATCTAAATTAGCCTCTGTCACTTTTGAGGAAATTTCTAGAGTTTCATCTTCATTCGTTTCTGATGTACTTCGAGATCGCCGATGGCCTAAAAACCTAGTGTTGGTCAGAGACTGAAATTTAGGCCATGAAAGTCTGTCTTTCTTTGATCGCTTCTTCTTGTGTTCTCTTTTCCGGACAGTTTGTTCTTCTGTTTTTTCAGATGCTAGGGTAGAATCATCCATATCCTGAAAGATCACAATCACCATTATTAGCTTCTGGATTATTAGTAATAGAAGAAATAGATTTTTTATTTAAACTACTTCTCTTCTTTTTTGCACTTATAAATAGCATACTATTTCACAAATCAAATATGAGCATTCAAAGAATTATGGATACTATTTCTATGATCACATTTCTGATATATGATATAAGATATATTTTTTTGTGGGATTTTTGGGTGCACCCTTTTAGTTGGGAATGAACTTAGTTTAGGCCAGTGGTTCCCACACTTTCCCTGCAGGCCCCCCTTTTCTTGATAGGAACATTAAAGGAGACTCCCCTCCCCCACATTCAAACTACACAGTTTAAGATTGAGGGCCATGTCAGGCTAGCCGTGTTTGTGTTGCAGTATCATGTACTTGTACTAGTGTGAAAGTTACCTCAAGCTTTATTTGGATTTAACACCAATCATGCAGAAACATATGTCATATATACGCACAGCAATCATGAAGAGGCAAAAATTATTCACATTACATGCCCTCTATTTACTGTCTGCAGCGTGTTCCTTCGTAGTTAGCTTTCTGCTTGTCCCTCTCTCAGAACCCTATCTGTGCCCGCTCCCACCTGAAATACCTCCTCGCCCCCCAGTTTGGGAACCACTGGTTTAGGCAATGGCTTGGTGCAGATGTTTGTTTTATGCGATGGTCTTTCTGCACTAATTTTCTGAGCATTTAACTGCCTTAGTAAGTAAAGGTACCCATACATGGATCGATTTTTCATTCAATTCCTGAATGATTGATCATCCCACGTGTTGGTGGCGATCGACCATTTGCGAACCGAGTGCTGCCCACCTGGAGCACTCCAGAGAATTGTCGATCGAACAGGGATTCAACATGTTGGTAAATCCCTGTTCGATTGCCATTTTTATGGATGGGGGCCCTCGATCACCACCCAAAGAATCGTCCAGGAATTGAGCACCTAAAGTGGTGCGAATCAATGCATCCCAAACAATCTTCATCCCATCCCACCTATGTATGGGTACCTCCACATTGCCTGTTCCTAGGTGTCTTTCTGTCACACGATTACCAGTTGAATCTTTGACTGATCATCTTGTTTATATACACCCACATATACAGTAGCCCTGATATTTTGTAAGTACATATTGAAAGTGTCTCTCTTTCTCTTTACTCTTTTGACCAAATCCTAATCATTAATTTCTGTTAAGCCTGCCATACACACGCCGATGTGTGCAGGCAGACTAGTCCCAAAATGTTTCGGGAGGCTAACATGATGACGTCATCACATTAGCATCCCGGTGCATTATGGGGCCCCTTTGTGTGCCGGCCATGAGCTGCAATGAAGACGCCGTCTTCATTGCAGCTTATGGCATCGGCTTTCATCGGCTCGCGCCGGCCAGAGATTATCGGACATGTCCATTCTCTGGCCGGCCGAGCAGTGGGGCGACAGGGATCTGTCGCCCCATGTGGGCAGATGCCGATTAGCGCCCGATCTTTAACCTGACCGACGGCGCGAGCGCGCACGCCCGTCGGTCAGATTAAAAATCGGCCGCTTATTGGCATGTGTATGGCTAGCATTACTTTCAATCTAGTGGATGGTCATTCATCCTGGGTGTTGACAGGCAGGGAGGATATGGTGGGCAATGGACTATGATGATGTTGACAGCCAATTTGTATTTTAGCGAATGCCCTCACAGGACGAAGTGATGATCAGAGCTGCAGCATTTATAACAGGAGGTGGGGTCCTATACAAATTGTATGTAATACAAATGTAAATGACCTCTAATTCAGACATCCATAGCAATGGCCATAGCAAATACAGATGCTTGTCCATACAAGGGGGACTGTAAGGTTGTGTTCTCACTAAATAAGGAACCCCTATGTTGACAACTGCAGCTGCCAAATATTTTACAATAATGGTAGTTGGTGGCCATAGATAAACTGAAATCAATAAATAAAATTCCTGAGAATCTTCCGCCCACACTGCTTTACTAAAGCCGGGCATACATGGCTCGATGAAGAAACAGATTAGAGCAACATCGGGCGCCGTGCACCCAATGTTGCTCTAGTCTGTTACAAGATTTGAGCCAGTTCCTTCCAGCAGGATCAGTTGATCTGTTTGGAACTCGACTCTAACATGTTGGAAAACCTTGCTCGATAGTCATCACTTTGAATGGGGAGAGCGGGTCTCCATTCAAAGGAGTGTGAAGACATCTCTCAGCTAACCCCTTTTGTCCACTTAATGTGTTGTCTTGCGTGGAGGACCCTTTTTAAATAATACACACCTATATATTTGTTAATAACAACACTTATTTCTATAGAAAGTATTGTACCTGTGTTGCCTTCTCTTTCTTGAGTTGCACAACAGACTGCATTTTCTCTCGGTCTTCCTTTCCCAGCTTTCGCTTCAGCTGGAACTCCACTCTGTATGGCTGAGAATGCTCAAGAATCTTTATGGCATCTTCATATGTGATGTTGTCAAAATAGATTGTCGCACTTAGTAACTGATCTCCTGCAGAGTGATGACAATAATCATATAAGTTTTTCTTTTCGTGGTTAAACAGACAAATGTCAGGGTTCAGCAGAGGGCATGAGATAGTTACCTTCTTTAATACAGAAGATACTGGATTGTGGAGGTGGTTTTGTGACCTGTGAGACCGTTATGCCTTCTGTGCCTCCTCCAGCTATAGTGAAGCCTTTGGCGCTAGGTTCAACTTCAGCGCTCAAAGTCACCTCCATTGGCTCCTAGAAGATAAACATTGATTGTTTAATTATGAAACAATTGGTCTTAATGCATTTGTCGGCATCCTCGGCAAGGAATGGAGCCAGTAGCATCGAAACATACCCTTAAATGATTGATTTTTTATCAAAGAAAAAAAAAACCATGTATGACTACCCTTCCCTGCCTAAACCACCTAGGAACTTCACCGCTCTGTAATAAAATGCTTAGTAGGCTTCGGACATCCTCAAACCAGAGGGTAATACTGCTGTAAAGGTTTCAACAAAGCATCATCAAGCTTACCCAAAAGCTTTGAAAATGCTTTGTAAAACAAGATATACACGTTGAACCTTATACAATCTGAACAGCATGTAAGTCATTACCCTAACCCAGTTGTTGGTAAAGTGCGGCTCGGGAGCCACATGTGGCTCTTTAGCCTCTTCAGTCTGGCTTAGTGGCGTAGGGACTTGTCCTTCCTGCTACCTGTTATGTATTATTTTTCATTCATGTCTGCCCACCTCACTCCCAACAGCAAAACCCCCGCACCATCACCAACAACCCATAAATATGCATAAAAGGAGGGCTTTGGGACTACCTGTAAGGGGGAGCTCTGTGGCTACTAATATGTGTGGGCTTTCTGTTTACCTTTACTGGAGGGGCTCTATGGGTACCTACAAGAGGGGGGGTCTGGCTACGTATATGGAGGGGGCTTTGTGGCTACAAATAAGCAGCGGCTCTCTATCATTAAGGGAGGGGCTCTATGGCTACCTACAGGGGGCTTTTGGGCTACCTTTACAGGTAGATTTTCCACTAGACTTTTGACAGATCGATCACTGCGCGCGTTCATGAGATCGATCGGCGATCAATTGTGTTCGGAATCTACTAAAAATCGTATCGGACATTGAACCGACATGTTGGTTTTTTTTGGTCGATCTTTTGGCAATTGGAGTATGTTGGTGGACCCACAGCCCTATGCAGCAGCCTTTCAGATTGATGGATTTTGAGGAATCTGCCAATTTGGAGATCGGCTCATGTCCAAATCGACCACAAATCGGATTCACAAGGTGGTGTTGCATCGATTCCTGATCCGATCAATTGCTAATTCCTGATCGCCTGGAAAGTTTGGATTGGGAATCGATCGCTAACAAATCGACCTGTGCATGGCTACCTTTACAGAGGGTCTGGCTCCCTACAAGGGGGCGCTCTGTCTACCATCAAGGGAGGAGCTCTATGGCTACCTACAGGTGGCGTTTTGGCTACCTTTAAGGGGAGGATCTGGCTCCCTACAAGGGGGCACTCTGTCTACCTATATGGAGGGGGCTTTGTGGCTACAAATAAGCGAGGGCTCTCTGTCTACCATCAAGGGAGGAGCTCTATGGCTACCTACAGTGGGCTTTTGGGCTACCTTTAAGGGGGGGTCTAGCTACCTACAAGGGGGGCTCTGTCTACCTATATGGAGGGGGCTTTGTGGCTACAAATAACCGGGGACTCTGGATCTACCATCAAGGGAGGGCTCTATGGTTACCTTTAAGGGGGGCTAAAATAACATGCAAACCTGACTTGCCCAAACTTTCCAAGGAAATGCAAAACCATTAGTCACAGGCGCTGTCAGTATATTGTAATACATAAAAAAAAAAAACATAATATATATAAAGTTTTAAGCTTAACTTAATAACTTTAATAAGTCTTAGGGAAAGAAGATGTAATTTTTTCATTTTGACAACACAAACCCCCTCCGCCTCTCAGCATGTATTTCAAGTGCTACACCTTTGCGATGTGGCTCTTTGGTCGAATAAGTTTGCCTACCACTGCCCTAACCCAACTACCACAAATCATTTGGCATGCTGCGTTGCGCTTATGGCATATCTTTCTAAAGACAATCTTACTGGATTGAGGAGAAACTTTTAGCTGAATAAAGATTAATGACCCTGGTGGTAACTTTTCTAGAAAAATAATAAATTGTACGTACATCTGAGTCCATCATCTTTGCAAAAGGATGTGATGTTCGTATAATGGACCGCTTCCTTATACTGCTGGAATATTCGGAGTCTGCATATATTGAACTGCCCTGTGAAAAGAAACATATACCTTTAAGCATTGGTCTCCCACTGATTATTTTTTGAATATTTTTTGAAAGAATTGCACATAAATACACATGGGGGATGTCTATGGTTGTTGCTCTTTTTATACAAGGCTATGGGAATCCAACAGCAGCTAATACAGATTAATGGCAACTTAAGTGAGCTCTGAATGGTCAAAAAAGAAACCTCTAGTAGATGAAGATAGTAATGAGCAGCATAGGAAATATTTCCGAGGGTCTCTAGTGGTATCTGGAAGTTAGAGGATGTGGTCCTACCCCCATCCATCAACCACCCATAAAGCTTATTGGGACTTTGTGGCCATTCAAGTGTCATAACAATACAATCCTAGTGTAGATAGGGTACTCCCCAAGCGTGTGGGAGTGTGACGCTGCCTTGAACCCCGAATTTGGGGATTTGACGTGACTAGCTACAATTTGACCACCGAAGGAGAGACAAACCAGATTGTTTTTAGTCAAAAGTATACATATTTTATTGATCCATACAAGGTAGAAATCTAAAAGGCCATAGGCCAAGGAAAAGTTGGCCAGAGGCCAATGTACCAGAGAGTCGACGGGCTATCTCCTCTCTGTGGGGGGGATAGTCCGTGGGGGAACAATCAACATTAAAAACATTCAACCATGCTGTCAATGGTGAAACCAGTCCTTATATGTCACACAATACATAGTTAATAGTCCAACGTGACCATAGGTGGATATCTCTTAGCTTTTGTAGGGTGCGCCCCTCTACGCGTTTCGGCCGCGTGGCCTCTTCAGGAGGGGGAAAAAAAGGTCCTAAGGTGTTGGGAGGACTAGAGTCCCCACGGAGTTGACATCTGTATAGAAAAAAGGGATCATAAATCTTCAATGACGGTATATCTGTTCATTGTACTGCGTACATAGGTATGCTTGATTCGATTACATATGTTTCTAACCATCACCACAGCAATGGTATACATATCTCACTTGTTAGAAAGAATTATTTTGTCAGTACAATAAGTAAAACATATCGGCTTGTCTACTGCGGTAAAGTCAAATTCATGCAGAGTGTGCATACATGATTTATACATAAAACATACACAAAAACGCTTGGATCTCACCGTGTGTCTTGGCGGACGGTCCGGCCAGGAGGTGTTTGCTGGGCTGGGATCCAGTAGATGAGAGGTCGCAATGTCCAATGAACCAGTTGGTGTAGCGGTATGGTTTGAATGGCGTCCACAAAGGGAGACGGGGCGGAGCCAGGTCAAAGGCTACCGCCCCTGATCCCTGATCCCTGGACACGAGGAGGGAGACCGCCGGATTGCCTGTACTCCCCACCAACCGTGGACGTTCTGAGACCACCACTACAACCAGGTAAAACATTGTCTACATACAACCCTCACCCCAATACCCTGGGTGGAGGCACCAATATGGACACCATTATGAATATGTACCCCTTAGACGACATGGCTGTACGCCAACACTGGAAGTGGGATGTAGGGACACTAACTGTGGTGACCAAACACGCTGCTCCATCGTATGTACCCATACCCCCCCTAAATACCCGAGTATATCGTAATGTACTTTCCCCCAGCCATTCAAACCATACCGCTACCATCACTGGTTCATTGGACATTGCGCCAAGACACACGGTGAGATCCAACCGTTTTTGTGTATGTTTTATGTATAAATCATGTATGCACACTCGGCATGAATTTGACTTTACCGCAGTAGACAAGCTGATATGTTTTACTTATTGTACTGACAAAATAATTCTTTCTAACAAGTGAGATATGTATACCATTGCTGTGGTGATGGTTAGAAACATATGTAATCGAATCAAGCATACCTATGTACGCAGTACAATGAACAGATATACCGTCATTGAAGATTTATGATCCCTTTTTTCTATACAGATGTCAACTCCGTGGGGACTCTAGTCCTCCCAACACCTTAGGACCTTTTTTTCCCCCTCCTGAAGAGGCCACGCGGCCGAAACGTGTAGAGGGGCGCACCCTACAAAAGCTAAGAGATATCCACCAATGGTCACGTTGGACTATTAACTATGTATTGTGTGACATATAAGGACTGGTTTCACCATTGACAGCATGGTTGAATGTTTTTAATGTTGATTGTTCCCCCACGGACTATCCCCCCCACAGAGAGGAGATAGCCCGTCGACTCTCTGGTACATTGGCCTCTGGCCTATGGCCTTTTAGATTTCTACCTTGTATGGATCAATAAAATATGTATACTTTTGACTAAAAACAATCTGGTTTGTCTCTCCTTCGGTGGTCAAATTGTAGCTAGTCACGTCAAATCCCCAAATTCGGGGTTCAAGGCAGCCCCACACTCCCACACGCTTGGGGAGTACCCTATCTATTCTGCATCGGATTTTTCAAGAATCCAGGGGACAGTGACAAATACCACAAACCCTAAATCCTCCCAAGGGGGGTTCCCTTCCCCCCTCTCCCTTTTCTTCCCTTTTGACAATCCTAGTGTAGTATGTAAAATATCAACTTTATTGGTACAAAATATTTCGTTTAAAATTAACCATCACCATATTCAGACATAAAAACCATATAGGTAGATATTGTGGATTAGTCCATCTTTGATCATAATTTTTTTAGTTTTTATGTCTGAATATGGTGATAGTTCTTTTAAACCAAATATTTTGTACCAATAAAGTTGATATTTTGCATACTTCACTAGGATTGTATTGTTATGACTTTAGGCTTTATGGGTGGTTGATGGATGAGGGTAGGGCCACATCCTCTAACTTCCAGATACCACTAGGGACCCTCAAAAATGTTGTATTAGGGGCTAGCCGCACCGTTAATTATCCCTGGGGAACATCCATTAGTTGTATCATGTGCAGGAGAGGCAATATTCGTATTTCCAAAATATTGCGAATTTTTCACCTAATATTCGCAATAAATTCCAGAACTCTCCAGCCGTTATTACCTTCATTGCACAAATCGACATGTGTACATGCACATGTTGTGAACTCAATGCACATACTGGTAGACTAATGCAGGTACTGATGAAAAAATCTCGAATGTACGCGATTACGAAAATAATGCACTATATTTGAGATCTTCGGGAACTTTTGAAGTGCAGATATTCGCAATAAAAATTAGTGATTAGAATATTCGCGATCAACACTAGATGTACATAGTCTAATTAAAACCTATAGTCCATCAATGCTATAGAAATATGATATGAACTAGGATAGCAAATCGGGGAAGACCAAATTGTTCATCTGAATAGATCACATGCTTCTCTTTAAGTTCTTTTGCAGTTATACTTTTTCTTCTTGTCACATTGTGAATGTTCTGTACACTCACTGCATTTAGAAAGGCAGAAAATAACAAGGCCATGCAGGAGAACCTGAACCATACGTCTAGATTTTTCATCCAATCAACTTAATGCAATGAATTTTTTGGGTTGATTGATTGAAAATCTATGGCAGCCCACATGGTTAGATCAACCTAAAACAAACAAAATTGGGAAAATATTTGATTGAAAATTGATTGGACATGCTGGAAAATTTTAATTGGTTGTATTGAAATTTATTACACTTTCAGTCCATCCCAAAAATGTTGATTAAATATCTGTTACTACAGTTGGCAAACATGCAATCAATCACCAATTTCCCTGACCCCAAAAAATTTATCTTTTTAAGTTGATTGAACAGAAAATCTAGACGTGTATGGGGGGGGGGCTTAAGGTAGCAAACGGAATATAGTACTTACCTCTGGGTCCATATAACATTCATTTACCGCATATTCATATACAGGAGATGATCCTTGAGGTCTAGGTCTCACATTTTCAATCTCGACATCAATTGTCTATAATGAGAAAACATTAAAAAAATCTAAAAAGATGCTCATCAGGTTTCTTCAATTTTATTCCACAACTGTAAACTGGTGCGAACACAGTCCAGTCCAAAACTATTTCTATCAATCCCCACCCTAGAGGACATTACAGTGTTAAGGTATATTCACAATTGTATGGCTACCCATGCATATATTCTTCAACTCAATTCCCTCTGACCAGTTACTTAAGCCAGCCATACACAGTCGGATTCCATGGCCGCTCGATCACCCATCCGATCGATTCCGACGATTCTGCCGGGAATCGGAGGTGTGATCGATCGGCCAATTAAGAGAATCCGATCGCAGCATACCACCTTGTCCAAGGGATTCCGGGACGATTCCGTGTCCGATTCCATCTCCGACCTCACAAATCGCAACTCCCCCTGATCTGTGCAGAATCAATCTGATGGAACCAACATGTTGGTTCTCTGTCGGATCCGATTCTGAGCCCCTGATCATTCGGATGCGATCGATCGGACAAGGTGGGCTGCACACGATTCCGGCACGATCGATTTGCGTGCACGCGCCCGGAATCGATCGTGCCGGAATCCGGTCGGAATCCGACCCGTGTATGGGGGCCTTTAAAGAATTTGTCTAGAAAGTACACCTCTTCAAAAATATCAAAGTACTTAGAATGTTTTGCTTTTGATAAATTACTGGATTGGCAGCTATGAGTCTGCTGACATCTCAAATTACCTGACTATGTTAAATACGCAATCCATTTGTAAAAAAAGTTTGAAAATAGAAACCATACCTTCTAATACATTTAGTGCGGCTTCACCTCCGTCTATTCACTCATATTGAAGACATTATGCAGATGGGGAATCTAACCCCAGCCATCAAACATCAAGGTGAAAAGTTTCGGAAGGTTTGGTTTTGGTGGGATGGCCAAGAAATGACCCCCCCTCCCCATCCATTTACCTTCTGCCTTTTCTTCTTTTATTTCTCTCTATTATTAATGTACTTTCTCTAATTTATATTCTGTTTATTTGTTATGAAGTGAAGATCAAGGCATAAGTTTAACCCCCGGCAGTCCAATTATCGTATGTTCAGACCATAACATACACGTACATGCATTCATGTATACCTTTCATGAAGCCTTGATTAACCACCTTAGCAGTAATCCCCAAGTGTAGCAATTTAGTTATGTAAATTGGTAACCCCGAGCCACACTTGGGATGGCTTACCTGCTCCAGTCTTGCCTTCACAGTCCTACAGCATCAGTACCCTGCAGGCTTCTTACTGGTTCCTCCTCCCTGACATCAGTGATGATGTGGAGGGGTGCCCTTGCCATATGCCTGTTTTGTTTAACAGGCATAGGTGTCCTGGGCTCTCACATTCCTGATGCCAAGAATGTTCCGGGGGGAGGGAAGAGCAGGTGGGTGGGCCAGTTACATTGTAATTGGTTTGTATTTTCTGAACCGTTTTTGAGCACAGTTTTCTTAATCACCCTATTTTTGGCATACCACCATAAGACGTACAATCCCCCCCACCCCCAATCAGGCAGCTCTCCCATCTGGTGCTGCTCATCAGAGACTGCTTCCTTGCCTCCTTACCTCTTGCTCTGTCGGTCGGAGTACGGATCTCTGGCCAGTAGAGTGGGTAGAAGCAATGTTTTGAGCATCGGATCCGGTGCGTCCTACACATACATCGGATCTGGTGGGGTACTGCGGGGGTACGTCTTATGGTGCCAAAAATACGGTAATTAAGAAAACTGTGCTCAAAAACGGAATGTGCGGACCCAGGACACCTATGCCTGTTAAACAAAACAGGCATATGGCAAGGACACCCCTCCACATCATCACTGATGCCAGGGACGAGGAACCAGTAAGAAGCCAGCAGGCCACTAATACCCTGGGAACAGTGAAGGCAAGACTGGAGCATCCCAAGTGTGGCTCGGGGTTACCAATTTGCATAATTAAAATCTACCCTGAGCCCCACTTGGGGATTACTGCTTAAGTTGTTAAGCTTCATGCAAGGTATACATGAATGCATTTTAAACTATACAAAGCAAAGTCCCCCAGAATTAAAGCCACAAAAGAGATCAATCTACTTTGAGTGGGCAGATATTAGACCAGTCACCTTTCCAAGAAAAGAGTCATCAGTCAATCATCAGTGACTGGTCTTTCTTATAGGAAACACATGTACCGTACAAGTTTCATATTGGTTTACTGCTCAGATGTGGAAGAAATTGCACAAAGCCAATAAAGGGTCAAGTACAATTAAACACTCCTCTCGTGTTTGACCATATTTAAAATTTTCATTGACTGTAACACACCAAGTAGTGTTAAGCTAGCCATACATGGCACGGATTCCCTGGCTGATCGATTCAGCACCCGATGGATTCCGGCGATTCCGCCGGCATCCACAGGTGAGAACGATTAGCCAATTAGGGAATCCGATCGTGGCAGCCCACCTTGCACGGCCGGATCCCGGAGGGATCCGTGTCCGATGGCTCGCCTCCCGGACCGCAACGCCCCCTGATCAGAGCAGAATCGGACCGAAAAGACCAACAGGTTGGTTCTTCCTCGGATCCGATTCTGTGCCCCTGATCCATCGGATGCGATCGGACGGGCAAGGTGGGCTGCAGGGGATTCCGGCACGATGGATCCGCGTGCACGCGCCCGGAATCCATCGCGCCAGAATCCGGCACGAATCCGTGCCGTGTATGGCAGCCTTAATACAAGGTGCGGCCTGTTTATTCTGATAAATGTGGACATACTGGCTGTACTGTAAACAAATGACAGTGTCAATAAAATATGCTTTTGTTTTCTATGTTTGTCCTTTAGGGCTTGTTTCTACTGCACATCTAACACGGGGAGAAAGACACAGCCTGCCATTCAAGTTAACGGGACAGTGTCCACTTGGGATCGTCAGTGATGAGCAATGCTTCCATTGGATATCAACAGACACATCAGGGGGATGCAGAAAAGCTACACCTGAAAATGGAATAGGGTGCATTACCCCCATTGTGTTGCTAACACGTCCTAGAACACGGTTCATCTGCCCTTAATTTGTTGGGGGCATTGACCTGGTATGTTGACGTGCCCATGACACCCAGTGAAAACACATGCTTATTTATTGCATGCATTTTATTTGAGATATGTATGAAGAACACAAGAGTTAGTTGATCAATTGTTTTCGACCTAAATCACATTATATTTGTACTCATATGTTTGATCGGAGATCCAGCTTAAATTATTATGAACCTTTGTAGTAGATCTCATAAATGGTTCTATACATTGAATCCAATCAGTATCTGCTCAAGCATCGAGACAAACCTATACATAATAAAGTATTTTAATACCGTGTCGTCGTCTTCCAGATCTCCATCTGGATCTTCTGACTTCAGGGGTTTTTGTGAAACTAGAAAATAAGAAAACAAAATGATTATTATTATTATTTTTATTATGAAATGTTAGATTTTCTTTTAAAATGTTGAGATGTGTTACCATCCAATATGACCTAAGTTTGTTCACTGACAGGTTGGGTGGCACTTCTTAACCATTAATGTACCAAATAAAAAGAACCGAGCGGTTTCAAGGTGCTAACTGCTTACATAGAATATTACCATATGTACATTATGATGAAGTTGTTCCTGGTCTATTGCATTAAGGCAGCCAATGAATGGCTTAGTGACGTGTGGTAGATTTTCATTACCAATGTGGTAACCCAACCCTTCTTACCAACCACCAATGTAAGGGACATTCTTCCCACCGACCACCAATGTTAGGGACATTCTTCCCACCGACCACCAATGTAAGGGACATTCTTCCCACCGACCACCAATG
>CM070043.1:1954447-1967258 GCA_036250615.1 Ptychadena robeensis
ACATACTACAGGGGATGGTCAGTCACTGCAGACATACTACAGGGGATGGTCAGTCACGGCAGACATACTACAGGGTTACTGCAGACATGCTATAGGGGATGGCCAGTTAAGGCGTAACCACTACAGAGTTGATCAGTCACCTTGTTATTTGCCAGCTGAAGCCACTTGTACCTATAGCATAAGGCACAGGATAATATGTGAAGAATAACATTGGTGAAGGCTGTCCCTAGGTCTACCAGGACATTAAGCTCTTCCAGCTGTCCACCCAGCTGTTGGCTGATAGTAGGAATAAAAAAACAACAACATGCAAATATCATGCAACGACTTTTAGCTGCTGATTGTGACCAGTAAGTCGTACTTTTTGCCTGGCAACTTTGAATTTTATTCAACTCATTCATCACCTATGCACAAATATTGTTGGATACAAGGGATATAGGCTAGAGTGACAGAGATGCGTCCAGGCCATTTTCGCACCAGTGCCGTTTCTGGCCTTTCGGGGCCCTATGCTTATTGCTTGGGGTCTCCTGTCAACTGGGGGGTGGTGCTATTGGTGGAGCTACCAAGAGAAGAAACACGCTGCTCCTCCGTCCCCTTCTTCTCCTTCCCCCTTCAGCACACAACACCATCATCCAACCACCCCCCCCCCCCCCCCCCCCCCCCCCCCCCCCCCCATCGGCAACTCGTGCTGCTCAGATCTGGATGGGGAGGGTGTCCACATGTGGGAGGGTGCCGGGGCGCATATTAGGCATAGCATTAGTCAGAGAAACTGCTCTGTTTAGCACAAAAAAACACATTGTAATCTAGATAATTATTGAACTATTATATACTATAAAGGTTTTATTTGTCAAAATTTGCAGCATTGCGTTTCTTGAGCCAAAAAAATTAAGTCGGCACCTGGATTTGACTAAACAAACAGTTACGAGCCTCCTATTGGATAAACCTGGGGTTGCTGCAGTTGGTCATGTCTATGTACAGCAACAGTATGTGCTCCAAGAATGAGGTCTGCTGACTACCTGAATATACTGAATGACCAGGTAAGTCCATCAATGGATTTTTTCTTCCCTGATGGCACAGGCATATTCCAAGATGACAATGCCAGGATTCATCGGGATCACACTGTGAAAGAGCGGTTCAGGGACCAAGAGACACCATTGTCACCACAGAGTCTAGACCTTAAACCCATTGAGAATCTGTGGGATGTGCTGGAGAAGGCTTTGCTCAGCGGTCAGACCCTGCCATCATCAATGCAAGATCTTAGTGAAAAATTAATACGACACTGGATGGAAATAAATCTTGTGACATTGCAGAAGCTTATCCAAACAATGCCACAGCGAATGCGTGCCGTAATCAAAGCTAAAGGCGGTCCAATGTAATATGAGTGTGATTTTTTTTTGGTGGTGACTTTTTTTTGGGCCAGGCAGTGTATAATATGAATAAATAACACACAGTAAATGGGGAAATCATTTTTTTTAGCAGAAGAGCTTTAAGGCACTTGTAGAAATGTGCAGCTGCTGGAAAAATGACTGAAAGCTCTCTAAAACATCCCCGGAGGGGGTTCCCAGATAGCACGAAGCACAACTATGGCAAACATATCAGGCAATTGCGCTACAGTGTAACCATTTGATAGAAAATTTGTAAATTGTAAAAGCAAATGGAGTGGTTAGACATAAACTTCTGGAATATCCGGGTGTCCTTTATGTTTAGTATTGTACTGTAAACGCAACTGATGAATCACAGGGATCGGATGGTAGGTGACATGGAAGGACATTTTGAAAACGTGCAATTTCTATTCTGACAGAACAAAAAGTCATTAATCACTCATTATCTCTTTATGACAAGCACAGGTCTTTTCAGCGTCCTTAGCGATCGTTGGCAGGTCACATGTTCAGCATGTGCCTTTTAATCTATTATTACTATTGCAGGTGAACCCTAAGGCAGATAAGCAATAAAATACCTAAACTATTTAAAGTCTACTTGTGTATTTAATAACAAAAGTAATTACAAGTAAATTTAAAATGAGCAGTGCAAGTGTCGGCTTTGTAATAGTATCCTGCATTACAGCAATCATGAGCTCCTCAGATGAGTGCCGGGAAATGGTGTTTGGTACTCACCCCATATGTAGGGTGGTCGCTGTCCTCTGTGTTAGCTTCCTGCATGGTAGGTTCTGCTGCAGATGGACCTACCTGTTCCTGATTGAGCCTCTGATTACCATCCACAGGTCAAGAGACGTGAAAAAGCAGCGCCTAATGCTGTTTGGGCGCTGTTTTTTAGCAGCCTTGGGATCCTAAGCCATGGGCAAACTGCCTGCAAGTCGCGGGAAATCCTCCGGCGTGCATCTTTTTCTCGCCCAGTGCAGGGAAACAGCAGTGGACACATGGCCTTACATATGTCTACGCTTACTTTCAATCCCCAGATCTCCAACAACCTTAAAAGTCCAATCTTTTTTAATAATAGTAATTTACATTCCCAATTTGACACCCCTAACTGCAACCTTTCAGTTATATGAATGTTTCTCTGCGGTTATCCAAGTGACATTTGCATGATACAGTGGAGCTGCAATACCAATTTCAGCCAGAGTGTCAGTAGTGAGCACTTGTTGTCACTCGGCTTCTTGTCACACATGGAGGAAGAAGAGAGGGAAGGGGAAAGCTGATGGTTTCTCAGTGACAGTGAGACTCCTCTGTATGCAGATGCGATCAGTAACAACAATATTTGTCCACATAACTAGGTTTTGACCCCATTTGCATACTGGCAGACCATTTATGTGCACCCCTGGATATAACACAGGCATACCTGTCAACCTTCCAGTTTTGGCAGAGACAGTCACGTTTTTTATGTGGCTTTCCTGGCCAAATCCCGATTTCAATAAATCCAGGATTCTGGAAATTGCGCTGATCTAGCAGGGAGAGGGCGTTATTCTGCCTTCTAATGTCCCACCCCGAACATTATCAGCACAAGCGGGGTGGGACATTAGCATGCAGAGTAGCGCCCTCTCCCTGCTAGATCAGCCGAGAAGTATTCCTGGAACCGGAAGTGACGTCACGTCCGGTACATGGAATGCAGAAGAACCGTGATCAGTATACCAGAAGTGACGTCACTTCCTGTATGCCCCCCGTTGTTGGTTGTTTTTTTTTTCAAAAATTGACAGCTATGAACAGAGGGATTACCTCATCTGAATGGAGGCACACAGCAAGAAACATAATCTGGTGTTTCTGGAAAAAGTGTTGAAGCAGTTGAAATGGCAGTTCAATGAATCGAAATTCAAAATAATGCACTTAGGACAAAAGATCTGTTGCTGCTTATTTCAGATAACTGTGAAGTGATCAAAGTAAACAGAATTGTGGGGTGCATAACTAGGGGGATCACCAGCAGAAGAAAGGAGGTCCCGATCCCTCCATATAGATCTTCAGACCTTCTAGTCCCCAGGCTCTAACACATCCTGTAGCATCTCCAGAATCTCTAAAGGCCCCCATACACGTGTAGAATTCCCACCGGATTCCGGCACGATCGATTCCGGGCGCGTGCACGCCAAACGATCGTGCCGGAATCGCATGCAGCCCACCTTGTCCAATCGATCAGGTCCGATCGTTGAGGGGCCCAGAATCGGTTCCGACAGAGAACCAACATGTTGGTTCCATCAGATTGATTCTGCCCAGATCAGGGGGAGTTGCCATTTGTGAGGTGGACAATCGGACACGGAATCGTCCTGGAATCCGTTGGACAAGGTGGTATGCAGCGATGGATACTCTTAATTGGCCGATTGATCACACCTGCGATTCCCGGCAGAATCGCCGGAATCGATCGGATGATGAATCGATCGGACATGGAATCCGACACGTGTATGGCTAGCTTAACACTTTAGACCATCTAAAGTCTTCTGTTGCATACACTGAATGTGGTGAGGTGTCCTTTAAGGATATTAGTGTCTATGGCCTGTGTACTTTGAAGGTCTGTCCTTTTTGTCAAAAATTGCATAGCTGTCACTATCAGTGGCCAGAAACACGTGATGTGACGTCGCTTCAGTTTCGGCCACAATCTTCTGTGTTCCATGTCATTGATGTCATTGACACCACTTCCGGTATCAGGAGATTAAAGTCCCCTCCCTCCTATTCAGTTCCTGCCTGATTTAGGAGGCAGAGTGCGTTTCTTTCCCTAGTAATTTCACATTATCTGCGCAAACAGGGTGGGAACTTAGGAGAGAGAGTGACGCCCCCTCCCTACTACCTCTGCCCGATTTAAAAATCCCAGGAAAAATCTGGGATTTTGTGCAATAAACATAAAAACATTTGACTTTCCCAGCCAAAACGGGAGGGTTGCCAGGTATGAAATTGATTCGAAAGCCATCAACCCACATGGTCCTGTGGATGTTGCGTTGCTTTTTGCTTTTAACATTCTCCCATGGGTGAGGTATTAAGCTAGCCATACACGGCACGGATTCCCTGGCTGATCGATTCAGCACCCATTCGCGGCGGACTTATGGGAAAAACATTCAGAAAAATCTCACATTCGGCAAATTCGTTTTTTATTTGTTATTGCGAATATCGGCAGTTTATTGCGAATTTCGCGCGCGGCAATATATGTTTAAGCATGGCCGCGAGATGTTAAGCGAATTTTGAAAAAGTGAAAGATTTTTTCGCAATTATTCGCATCAACCCCCTATATATTATTCAAAAACTGTGATGGTGGTGCTAAGACGCTTGTGCAGCATTTCCCATTCGTCCACTCAATTGAGAGGGAAGTGTCATGGATAAAAAATGACAGAATATCCGGAATTGCGAATATTCGGCCAATATATGTCACCATCTTCGCGAATGTCGAATGGGACGATATTCGCGATTATATTTGGAATCGAATAGTCGCGATCATCATATTAGGGAAATCCAATCGTGGCAGCCCACTTGTACGGCCGGATCCGGGGAAGGGATCGTGTCCGATGGATCGCCTCCCTGGACTGCAAACGGCCCCCTGATCAGCGCAGCAATCGGACCTGATGAAAAGACACAACAGGTTGGTTATTCCTCGGATCAGGATTCTGTGCCCCGATCCATCGGACGCGATCGGACGGGCACAGGTGGGATGCAGGGGGATTCCGGACGATGGATCGCGTGCACGCGCCCAGGAATCCATCGCGCCGGAATCCGGCACGAATCCGTGCCGTGTATGGGGGCCTTTACCTTTGGACTATATAATAATGTTTTATCAGGTATAAAGTTACACGGTATAGAGGACCCCAGCTATAAACACTGCACTATCGGCTGAAGAAATGCTACAGGATTGGGGCAACCAAAATAATAATTGAAGTGTCACTCAAGTAATTGCTTTCCCTTGTAATGTCCATGGCATGGAAGAACGTCATTGGGTCACCTGACCTATCATTACCGACCCTTAGTATCACATAACCCAGTAGTTCCCCCACTTTTCTATTTAGGAACATTATTGAGCCCCCTTCCCTATTCAAACACAGGTAAAGAATGAGGGCCAGCGCCCCCCTGGAATACATTCGCGCCCCCCAGTTTGGGAACCCCTGACATAACCCTACATGCACATGCAAATTCGTTTGAATGATTAATTTGATTGTCCAATGTTTTTTTTGTTTTTAATAAGAACAAGGACAGAAGAGTTTCTGTGTTTTGTATTGGCTTACATTATGTTTTCATTTAGCATTCTGCCCCACCCCGCCAGTCCTGGATTCTGATTGGATATGGGCACAATGGTGCTATTTAGAGTTTTTGGAAATGGCTCTGTGTACCGCAACAGTTTTAAGTAGAAAAGTACGAATGAAATCACCTAGAATGTCCAAACACTCCGAAGACTCATTAATAGTGTTATATTTTCCATGCTGGTGACTGAAATAATTCAGAAGTGTGTGAATTCAACAAGCAGCTCCAGAAAGCACTGCAAATGGCATTTTATTATTGGCATATATGTAGCTACGTGATCATGCATATACTAACATCTAAATCGAAGTCTTATTAATGCATTCGCACTGACTTTTCTTAAATGTAATTTTTTTACATATTTTCAATGTATACAGGTATATTTATCAACTGACTGCTCTTCATGTACAGCAGAGGACATGTCTTCATAGTAAGCATTAGCTCAATGTACTATGGACATCGTACCTATCGGTGATCCTTCTGATGCCCATTGTCCCTACACATGAGAGCTGTGTAAGGGTCTAGGGCAGTGGTGGAGAACCTGTGGCACTCGGAGCCCTCCCTGTGGGCATGCTCCCTGTTTGGAGACAAAGGAAGGAGAGAACTGCAGCACTCAGTTGCCTATTAGCTATCTGGACTGTTAGGGCCCCCATACACCGTTAGATTTCTCGGTCAGATTTCCTTTAGATCTCCTTTTGTTTTACCAAAACCATATAATATGAGGGACTTTCTGTACGATTAAGTCTACCAGTGTTCAATCGCAGAGGACCTTATACTACATAGTTGTTGGTAGATCTAAAGCAGTGGATTGGGAACCACTGATCTAAAGGATATCTGACAGAGAGATCTAAAGGTGTATGGCCAGATTTAGGTTTCTTCCTCTGCCGAATGCACACAGTGCCCCTTGCCCTCCCCCTTACCACTGTTACCCAATCAGAAGCCTAGGGTATGTACAAGCAGGAAGCTCTATATTTAGAGGACCATGCGGGGAGCAAGTTTCCAAAATTAGAAAGTGTAATGTGTCTGTGTGTGAATGATTCACGAATGATGTATGTGTGTTTCTGCATGATTTGTATGTCTGCATGCAACTCAGTTGAAATTGTATAGGGATCAGGATGTTTCAAGCAGTATGCAGCATTTCTGTAAAGCCAGTGGTCCCAGGCCTTTTGAGGAAGAGGCTTCGGAAAAGGCTTCGGAAGAGGCTTCGGAAGAGGGTGTCCCTTGTGGGTGGGCCCCCCTGGGGGGCGCAACTGTATTCAAGTGGGGCGCAGGCCCTCATTCCTAACCTGTGTATGCATGGGGGAGGGGGGGCTCGATAATGTTTTTAAATAGAAAAGGGGGGCCTGCAGGAAAAGTTTTGGAACCCCTGCTTTACGGTGTAGCCAGCACACATGTATTCAAATGTGTACCGGTTGGATGCTTTGTCAAGGCCGTTAGGGAAGAAACAACTATTTATTATTGTTATTTATCTCAAATATTTAACATACCTTATCTCACAAACCAGAAAAAATTTACTTGCTTTACTTAATTCAAAGTCGCTCCGAATTCCTATATCACTGTACTTCCCTCCTCTGCTCCCTCATCTATGGAAATCGCCATGTTTATTCCAGTCTTCTGGGGAGGTAATAGCTGCAAGTAACACATGCGGTCACCAGATACAATTGTTTTCAATGAGAAAGAGAACAGCCACACAGACTTGCATAGAGATGTGATGACATGCCAGCATGCTATATCAGGAGTGAAAGATGAGGGAGAAAAATGCCGCGGCTGTGTTAAAGAGAGAAGAGGAGAGAGGTGGGGTGACGAAGGACATCTCAGAATATCTCATTACAGGGAAGGGCTTTTTTATATTTATTTTACAAATCTTCCAAATAATAGGGGGTTTCCCAGCAAGGGACACAAAATACAGCAGGAGAATTTAGGCCGCTTTAAGAAAGAGGGTCCAGTGTTCCCCCTTATGCTAGAAGATTAAGGGCTTGTGGAATGACAGTGGCAAAGGCTTGATAATATGCCAAGTTACCATACAGGTTCACAAAAGCTCTACCCTTTTAGCAGAAGGTTCATGACACAGGTTCATAGAATTCTCCACCCAGGGTTGATGCAGCTGTTTAGAGATTGGTCAGATCACGCTTCCCCTGGAAAAATCGGTCACTTTCAAAGATCCAATGGACAGTAGATTCTACTCTGACCTCAGCAAAATTCAGTCAGTTACAGGGCTAGCCTCTTGGGTGGTGTCTGTTGTGAGAAGAGGCAAAGAGGATGCCCACAGAGCAATGTCTAGTGACAAACTCATTTTCAGAAAACTCAGTTGAGGTCTCAGCAGATGGAGTATCTGGGGGTAGGGTTCGATTCAATGCAGATAAAGGTCTTCCTTCCAGATCGCAAGATCACTCAGATTACGGAAAGTTAGTAGAACAATTTTCCATTCTTTTTCTTGATCAGTTCAGAACAAGTGGTGGACTTTATTCCCCGACCTATCTTAGGGATACCAGTCTGCAGGGTTGAACGGGCCACTGTATGGGCCATGTGGCCAGGAGGCTGAGGAGACTCCTGGTTGCCAGACAGACTTACCAGCCGGCTAAGACTAGGGACAAGGTCTTTATGGTCTATGAACATGTATCTCCAGCATAAGGAAGGGCACCAGAAGCTTAACACTTGTGGCTGAGAATTTCAAGTGACAGAGACTTTGGGTCTTACTTACCAGGGTTGGATAATATCTCACAGACCAGCTGAACATCTGAATGTTCAGATCTTCACAAATATCCCTCAATCTGTTATACCTCCAGCTGGTGTTAGACATGCAAGGGACCCCTATAGTATACTTTCAGAGCCATCACTCCCCCATCTTTCCAAGCAGTTCCGAAGGCTGAAGATGAGACTATGGAGGGATTTACATTTAGCATTGGCGGTATTGACAAGGCTTTATCCATCCAGTTCATGTTCTTTATGGCACCTATCATAGATCATTTTCATGTTGAGGTTACATCTGCTAGAAGAGTTTCCAAGATACAAGCTTCTCTTGGAAAAAAAAAATTTCTTATCCTTCTGGATCAGGAGGTACTTTGACCTTCACTCGAGTTATTGGCCAAACTGTCTTCTCTATTCCATTTAAATTGGGAGTATGTACCGCCAGCCGGATCTGGTGACAGAATCAATTGCCTAGATCTGGTGCAGTTGCTCTTGGTCTGCTTGCAACAAACAAAACCATTTTGCATAGTGTATAACCTGTTTGTTTTCCTGGGAGGACTTAAAGTAGTTTCATCCAGAATGATCACATCTGGGATACACAAGACCATTAGATAAGCATGCACTATGCAGAGCATCCGTATGCTTGAGATCAACGCTCACGTAACCAGATGTGTCTCTACTTTTAAGGTAGCCATGGCAAAGGTTTTTCTGGAATTCAATTGCTAGGCAGCCAGTTTGAGAACCCCAAATACATTTATTACTAATGCAGATTGAAATGGCCTCAATTCTTCTGTTCTGTAGACTTCTCTATTAACAGTATACAGCCTTGGAGTGTTTTTAATTTCCAGCCCTAATATTGCTTGGTGCGTCCATGAGGAGCTACCAAAAAGTAAAAATGGTTATCAGTATTTACCCTCATCTCCTCATGACACCACAGTATCCCCATCCTCACTGTTGTGACCATACATTAGTTTCTATAGAACAGGGGTGGAGGGGTGGATGTACACCTTTCTAAGTTTGGGAGATGGTCCTGGAGGGCCAGAGAGCAGAGCTGACACAAGGTGACTGTCATGAGGAGTTGCCAGGAAAGAAAGATTGTGGTAAGTATTGATAACAATTTGCTGTTGTGTCTACACTAGGGGTACCGCATTCACTTATTGTATAGGCTCAGATATTGTGCTGAAGGAGTGGTTCCCCAAGAATGGCACCTTGGTTCTGTTCTTCTCCCCCCCCCCCCCCCCCCCCCCACGTCTAAAAGCCCCCCCCACCAATATGAGTAGGTATAAAGCCAGTAATTATTCCCATGCAGCTTGTACTTCAGCCCCTCTTCCTTTCCTGTGGAATAATCTGACCAGACTGGCTGGGGCAATAGATGGAACTAGTCAGGTCCTCCTGTCCCATATTGCCTAATCAAACCAGCAGAGGGACCACTGGCAAGTCACGCTGTACTGGGCAGGAGAGGAAGATTGGCAAAACAAGTTGCTGGAATTGCCAAGCTTAGCGCTCTTCTAGGGATTTTTAGCTATATAGCTGGGGGGTTTAAGCTATAAATTTAGCTACAACACATAAAGTGTCAAAAGCCTGCATCACATGCCCCCTTAACTTTTAATAGTGAAATTTCAATGATGGAGCCAGGCAACAGACATACCTGGAAGTGTCAAATGTAAAGTTTCTCCCAAAGACTGTAGATATTCATCAATTTTGACTTTTAAAGCAGACCTATCACCAGAAATGGATAATTTCATGAATGGCACTAGAAGTGTCCATAATAGGGAGGAATGCATAAAAAACTTACCTGTAAGGAATAATAAAAAAAAAAAACCTTACAGCCACTCCCCTCTGCCTGTCTTGTGCTGCAGCACCCCCCGACACTCGCAGCAGAGAAAGACAGGTAAATCTCTAATCTCGGCTCTTCATTAAACTGAATGGAAAACCATTGTTAACACCCCCCACATTGCACCCAGGGTTAACCCCTGGAAGCCTGGCAGATAAATATGAAATCTCTCATACGATTCTAGGTGACATCAGGTAAGTATAGTTTTTGAGGGATTGTAGAGCGCTAAGCCACCATCATACCAGCTCAGTGGTAAGTCAAACTTTAATTTTACATATGTTCTTCGAGTAAATATTCGCTTTCATGCAGCGACCCTAAGGTTTTCAACATAGATACCTAAACAATCGTTAAGCACTCAAGGATGAGGATGCCAGCTCTGGAATTTGGCGTCAGCGCTGGAATTCTATATTTCTACCCCGACACGTTTTCTTTAAGAAATTTTCATTATTACCGCCATAGACAAAAAGTCTAATTGTGCTTATGTTTCACATGGTTGCCGCAGAGTAAATATAGCAGCATCAGTTACAGGAGAGACAAGCTGTTCACTGTCTCCAGAAAACTGATCCCTGAAATTCAATTATATCTGGATTCTAGTTAGACTTCTGGGGCTGGAAGAGGATAGCGGTATTCTTAAGGCTGCCATACACGGCACGGATTCGTGCCGGATTCTGGCGCGATGGATTCCGGGCGCGTGCACGCGGATCCATCGTGCCGGAATCCCCTGCAGCCCACCTTGCCCGTCCGATCGCATCCGATGGATCAGGGGCACAGAATCGGATCCGAGGAAGAACCAACCTGTTGGTCTTTTCGGTCCGATTCTGCTCTGATCAGGGGGCGTTGCGGTCCGGGAGGCGAGCCATCGGACATGGATCCCTCCCGGATCCGGCCGTGCAAGGTGGGCTGCCACGATCGGATTCCCTAATTGGCTAATCGTTCTCACCTGTGGATGCCGGCGGAATCGCCGGAATCCATCGGGTGCTGAATCGATCAGCCAGGGAATCCGTGCCGTGTATGGCTAGCTTTACCGTGCCAGAGTCTGTGCCAGGGCCACGCTACATATTAGAGGGTTTAAAGACCTGTAAATGTAATTAAGGCTGGTTTATGCAAAGACCTGAATAATTTTCTTAAATATAAATGTACGTCCTTCTAGAGCCCAGGTGCCCAACCTACGGCCCGGGGCCGCATGCCGCCCTTTGGGTGGTCTATGGCGGCCCCCCTCGGTCCCCCACTTGTGGCCCCCGAAACCTAACTGTTAATGCATAAGGCACAGGAACTCACCTGTCCTGTGATCCCCAGGAAGAGGAGGAGAGGCGATAAACCTATGTGATAGCAGTACGCAAGTCTCTCGTCTCTCCTCCTCCTCTAGTGTTGGTGGGGGATTAGCAGACTGGTGAGTGCCTATGCTCCCACTATTCCACCAATGAACAGGAGGTGATTGTATAATATATATTGCGGCACATATCCTGAGAATAGGGGCTTTGATGATATATATTGCGGCACATAACCTTTGACTATGTATAGGACACAAAACGTGCATTACCACACTACAGTGTTCCCTAATGCTTGAAGTAATATTTAAAACAAGTTTTGTTATTTAAAAATGAAAATGTCTTCTAGCTCTGCCTGCTGTCATTTCTTCATTAAAAATGCTTATACAAGTCAGTTTAGATGGGGGGGGGGGGTGTATATGATTTTCTACGCATTGATCACTGTAAAGGACATTGCACTATCCTTTCTGAGTCTGAAGTGACACACAATGTTGCAACCAAGAGCATGAGTCCTAATCATTCCACAACTGCGCTCAGTTGGCAGTACTACTGGCTCGTTACATTTGAATGTTACAGCAAGTTTAAGCGTACACTTCTTTCTCAGATGAGCAATTCTTTAGGGCATAAATCTAATACCGCAAAATACAATAGACAGGGTGTCTTACTGCAGTACAAAGCATGAAAGCATACATATCTTCTATGGTGCCTCACTGCAACCCCTGGTATCTCTACATCATGTCATGTATTGGGGTGCAGTACACCTCCACTGACATGCTGACTGCACTGCACCAGCAGGTAATACCACATTGTATGTAGTGCGGTGCAGAGTGGACATGAAGCATAAACAAAAAGTCATTTTCAGAATAAGCAGAAAGTAAATCTTCCTTGAACAGCCGGTCGTTCGAGAGAATCGAAGTGATACTTTGGATGGGGACCCTACCATGAGAAAAATGGACATATCAGCTCAGCTGTTTGAAATTTTTAATCAGTAATTCCAGGTGGGTAACTTTGCAAAATCACCCACGGATCTAATACTATCCATGTATGGGGGGCTTAAGGGCCCTTTCACGTATCGCGGCATCATTTTTTGTTGCCTGTTACCAGTGAAAACTTGCGTGCTGCACTTGCGTCTCCCAAACAAATGTATGGGAACATGCTTGCGCTGCATCTGCAAAACTATGTGCAGAAGGGCGTTACTATAGTGCTGTTGTTTTGTTAATGCAGACACATGCACAGCTTCTGCAAAACGCAGTGCGTTACCATAAACACAAACGCAGCGCTAGTGTGAAAAGTACACAGGTTTCCTATGTTAACCTCACTTAACGCTTGCTGTGCTGCTAGTGTGAAATAGCCCTGGGGGGGGG
>CM070043.1:1974918-1991730 GCA_036250615.1 Ptychadena robeensis
ACTACATAGCAGTGATATATACCTTCCAATCACTATGTATTCTATCAGGGAAGACCTGGACCTACATAGTTGTATTGGAAATTGTATGGAGGGATCTCAACATGTATGGTAAAAAAAAAATTTATTTCGAGTAGCTGTCAGTTCATTGCAAAGCCAATGAACATGGTATCATCGCCCAAATCCCCCATAAATTAAGTTGAAAGTCAAGTAAAAAAGTTGAAATAAACATACTTAATACACCTAATTGGGCTGAAGATGGCAGGGATGCTTCTTTAGGTGCATTAGGCACCAGGTTTGTGAGGAACAGGGGATCAATGACATGTGATATTTGATTAAGTTCATCTCACCATTTGGCCCATGGTAGATGTGGAAGATCTGATAGTTCTGCCTTCTCCATAGCACCTCTGCTACACTTACGTATCTATACTCCCACTCCAAGAGTAGAGAAGTCCTGAATGTGGGATTATCCATGGAGTGGGAGTATGGAAGTTCAGTGAGTGTAGCAGGCAGGCAGACTGTGGAGGAGGCAGATCTATCCGCCACATCTATCATGGGAGGAGCGTTGAGTACAGTTGGACCCCCGTATATGCACTGTATGCATGGTCTGTCCCTGTGTGCCTTCTTCATTTTTGCTTTCGTGTTAACGCTGTATTTTTTAATGGCAGGTTGAGACGGACCATTGAGTCCAATAGAAGAAACATGCCAAAAACTGAAAAGGATGGGGTGTTGTTTTGTCATTGACATGTCCAATGCTTATGCAATGGGAGAAATAACGCAGGACTACATATGCTATACTATGGCATACTATGTTGACATGCAGCAAATCAATGCTGATGCTCCATAGTTTAGTCCAAGTTTTGAATTTTTGCCCACTTTATATTTGAGTTTGAGACCCCTGGTGTAGAGGTTTAACAGGGTAAGTACCAGCCAGGTTCTGCTAATCAAATGCACTTGAAAATAATATTATGAGCAAATGAAAACCCATATAAAAGCAAAAGTTTATGACGTTTGCTGGTTTGGACCATTGTGGTGTATTAACACTGCCAATGCCAAGGTAGAAATACATCAGTAAGAGAAGCAACTGTTGGTGTCCCTCGTTCTAGAAAGGGTTAAAGCGGACCTACCACCAGAAGAACATTATGAAATGAATGGCACTAGAAGTGCCGATTATAGGGAGGAAAGCATAAAAAAAAATCAACAAAATAGTGATCCAACTACACCAGCAAATATATCTAAAATGGCCAAAGTCCAGACCTCAACCCTAATGAAATGCTGTGGTGGGGATTCTTTTGCAGTGCTGTTATAAAGAATGGGACAGAATTCCAGCATAATAATGTAAGACTGATAAAGCCATACAGAAAACAATTACTAAAAAGCTATTGAATAATTAAGTGTACCACGTTTGTCACGATTCACA
Source organism: Ptychadena robeensis (assembly GCA_036250615.1). Classification (NCBI taxonomy): domain Eukaryota; kingdom Metazoa; phylum Chordata; class Amphibia; order Anura; family Ptychadenidae; genus Ptychadena; species Ptychadena robeensis. Next base: position 1,976,336 of record CM070043.1, read on the forward strand.
AATTATGACATAAGTGGATCTGTTTTGTTACAACTTAGTTTAGGTTTAAGTAATTTTAGAACCTGGTACGTATTGGATAATTGTTTTAAATGTCTTAAATGTAAATGCCCTGCTGCCCCCCTACTTACCGCTGCAGTCCTGGGCGCTGTAATCAGCATTGACTACTGTTGTGCTGGGATCTGCTTCACAACATGCTGTTGGTTTTCTGCAGCACTTTCTAAATGACCAGCATTTGTCACTTTCTAGAATTTAAGAGATTAGCCATGTGTCCTGTGCTATATGTGTTGCTGATTCATGTCTGTGTTCTGAGACTCTGCTACCTGTTTAACCCTTGCCTGCCTGCCTTGACGTTTCTGTTGCTGCCTGACCTGTGCCTGTGCTGCCTGCCCTGATCCATGCCTGCCTGACTACGCCATTGCCTTATCCATTTGTCCAGTGCATTTGTTCCTGGTTATGACCCGGCCTGCTGACGACGCCTGTGTCTCTGGTACCTGGGAAAGTCTACCCCCCCCTTCAGGGATTTTGTGAAGAATGAGTGGGTTCACTTATACAATGCCTTTGGAGCAGGTAGGACTCGTGGCGCAGTGGGTTCACACCCGCTGTTTCGTGAAACTTTAGAATTGAAACAGGGGTATACATTATTTTTCCAGTGGCTGTATGTTATTTTAGGCCTCATTGCAATTCAGGTAAAGATTGGCCACTGGTAGGGGTTGGCTGATTCTTGGAAGGCTATAGCTTTAAAAAAAACAAAATGCCATGTTCCTAGGCAGACTTACTGTACATGCAGACTAAAGCCCCCCATAGACAGGCAGACTCCTCCATACAACTTTCATGAGACCTACCAACAACTATGTAGTATAGTGACCTCCCTGATAGAATACATAGTGATTGGAAGGTGTAGAAAGGTCCTCCTATTACATGGTTTTGGTAGAAGAAAAGTTGGTTGTACAGAAGTTGCATGGAGGAGTCTGCCTGTCTATGGGGGGCTTTACACCCACATATGATGCTAACAATTCATGATTTCAAGACAGGAAAACAATAATCAGGAGAGAGCAAGATGATCCTAGATGGGGTTCCGCCAGGTAATAAGGGGTTCTAGCTGGCATCTTCCAATGCACGGTAACCAGAGTGACGGATTTTACTACGGAAGTGGACAACTTTGCAAGACTGAGGATAGGGCTAAACTTCATATTTACTTGACATTAAGTCTAGGTTCAAACGGACAGTTGGGAAACTTCTATTTGCCGTGACATGTTTTATTTCACCCCTGGTTGCCCAAAAGGTCACAATGGGGGTAGTAGGGTATGATTGGCAGCTGCCTTTTGACCTCAGCATATAATTGACAATAGGCTCATTGAGTAGTAATGTTATGCTCAACAGCCACCCAGTAACCAACCATCGTAATCTAGTCTTTGATGTATTTAAGAGTTTAAGCCAGAGTCTATATATTTTATAATAGACAACTTGTGGTCATTCATAATCATGAGATAGTAATATGCACGCATTATACATTCAACCTCCATACTACATCATGTGCAGAAGATGCAAAAGTAAGTACCCACCAACCCAACTTTTTTTCTGGCCAAACCAATAGACAGGCAAGAGCTATGGAATGTAATAAGCAGAAGGCCGACCATGACAGGGATGAGTAGGGGACAGTAGTAAGAGTCATGTATGAGTAGTGATGGCCGAACCTCGGCCATGTTCGTCCGCGGACGGGCGGAGCGGACTTTTAAAAAAGTCCGCCGTCCGCCCGTTCGCAGACAGATTCAAATTCCCCACTGCTAGGCGGGGAATTAGAATCTGAAAACCCGGATGTGACGTCAGTGACGTCACATCCGGCACCTGGAACGCATAGTTCCTGGTGTGCTTACCGGATGTGACGTCACTGACGTCATATCCGGGTGTGCGAGCCGGCTTTCCACTGAAAGACCGGGTTCTCTACCCGGTCTTCAGTGGAAACATTCTTCCTGCGGCGGGATCTCGCTGCGTATGATCCCACCGGAGGAAGAATAGAGGGCTCCTTCACGCCGGCGGACAGGGCGGGTCGAACACCCGTACTGTCCGCCGGCGGGAAGGAGGGCGAACATGCTTGTTCGCGGCCGAACTGTCCGCCTTGCGGGCAGTTCGGCCATCACTATGTATGAGGTCAATAGTAGGTAAGGTAAACAGGTTGTTCAGGAGGGGGCGGTGTTTGTTTGGATTACCTTATTGGTGGACAGCTCAGCAAGGAAGGGGTGTTGGTAGGCAGTGGAGGGTATGTATCTGTTCTGGGAACCAGTTGCAGAAGATTCAGGAGGTGAAAAGAATCCCGCTCACCCTCCCTTTTGTAATAAAAAAATAAATTGGGAACTTATTACGTCGTTATTATTATTATTATTATTGTTATTCTACTTGATAATGGAAGCGGAATTATTTGGTGCAAAAAAGTTATTAATATTTTGGAAAGTTATTATGTTAGAAAATTATGTTGGATTTGTAATAAATTAATTTAATATTTTGGAATGAACCAAATTTTGGTGGGAACCATCTGAGTATGGCATCTCTGGTTCTAGGTCGGTGATGTGCGATCTCAGTGAGACCTGTGGGCAAACTTCGTCTTCAAGTGAGAGGCGGCTGAGGGCATACACATTAAGGCAGCAGGCACTGAGGATCTGATGTGATGGGACCTTCAAAGACTCGGAACCAGTAAGGCTCAAGGTTATGGAAATGTTATTTATTAGGTTACGTTTTGTGTTAATAAAAGGCACTATGGCCATTTAAATCCACAAAAAGTGTGCAGTATATTATTGAGGGGTATCAAGGGGGTGAGGTATGGAGGGTGGGTTAGAGCACAGGTCCATCTAACCCAGTGGTTCCCAAACTGGAGGGGGGCCCTGCAGAGGGTGCATGAAGATATTTCAGTTGGCGCTGGCCCTCATTGTTAACCTGAGACCACCAAACTCCTGGTACATGCTCTCATCATTTCTTGTCATCAACATCATCCTCTCTGGTCTTCCTCTCACTAGACTATCGCCTTTTTAATCTGTTGTCGACAGAATTAAATTTAAAGTTCTGTGCCTTGTTTATAAATCTCTCCACACCTCTTGTCCTACTTAGGGCTTGTTTCCACTTGTGCGATTCTTTGCGTTTCCGCGCGTTTGTAACCGCACGCCCGCAAGCGCAACCAACCGCATCCATTGGAAACATCAATATAGTTACCACTGGTGCGTTTGTGCGGATGCGGTTTAGGGTGCGGTTGTGAACGCTGCCTGCAGCGTTTTGAAACACATCTGCATCCCAAAAACGCATCCATAGGAAACCATTGGACGCATTTCAAAACGAGCGAAAATGCGCAAAAATGCATGGCATAGCAGACGCGGATTCGGGGCGCGTTTGGAAAAAAATCGCGTCGCGAAACCACGCAAAAACATGTGAAAACTATGCCATGCATTCTCGCGGTTTCAGCCGCGCGGTTACAACCGCACGGGAATGCAAGAGTGAAAACAAGCCCTTACATTTCCAACCTGGTACACAACTACACCCCTAACCTCCCCCTCCGCTCCTCCAGTGACCTACTAATGACATCCCCACTCATAACATCATCACATGCACGGCTTCAAGACTTCTCTAGGGCTGCTCCTACCCTTTGGAACTCTCTCCCTCGCCCCATCAGACTTGCTCCTACCTTTGCAACCTTCAAAAAAGCTCTGAAAACCCCCTCTTCATCCTCTCCTACCCATCTTCTCATTGCTAACATCACCACCATGCCAGTCCCATCCTCACCACCTATTGTATACCTTGTTCCCCAACCTATTAGATTGTAAGCCCGACCAGGCAGGGTCCTCTACTCCTCCTGTGTCATAACCTGTACCTGTGCATTATGTTGCATCTCAACTCTAATGTACTGTACAGCGCTGCGTAATATGCTGGCGCTATATAAATAAATGATAATAATGATCTGTATTTGAATAGAGAAGGGGGGGGGGCACGATAATTTTCCTAAATAGAAAAGGGGGGCCCTGCAAGTTAGGTTTGGCAACCACTGATCTAATCTATCAATGTCATCACCTGAACTGTCAGGACCCACCTCAGAAGGGATAAAACTACAATCTTTTAATGGAAATCTTAATAAAACAAAGTCACTTTCCATTTGGCTTCCACTATGTATCCGTCCTTTATGTGGACCTGTCAGAGCTAGCACATTTTGTGATCATTACACACAGTTAAAAAGTTATTTTTAAGCACGCCATTTTTTTCCCTTTCATTCCATTACACTCTTATATAGAAGGTAAAATAAATTTACATAGACAGATTCTGCAGCGGTCACTTAATATTGCTGTAAGTGCTTTGCCTTGAGTTGTATTAGTTGCTAAATTGAACCTTTTGCTTGGATACTGCAGTGCATGATTTCCTGAAAGGGAAGATTCGGCTACGCCCCTCGGGTGGCTCCGAGCCAGTGGCGGAACCCAGCCAAGACTCTGTTTTGACAAACATGAAAGGCCTGCCAGAGCAACCAATCATCTCTCCCCAAGGAGATCTGGATGGTTTAGTCAGCTACATTAAAAGCTTTTAAGAGCAGATAGCGTACACCTTTGATGACATCTGAAAATGAGCGAACAAAATTAGATGATGATTTCAGGGGGGGGGGGGGGGGGGACGTGATAGGTGCATTATGATGGAAATGCTAACATTTCCATGGGGAAGACCACAAAGGTTTACTCAATTTGTGGTCTTACATGCATTTGTTTGTAATAAAACAAAGAATTGTTTTTGACAAGTTAATCCTATGATTCTGCCCTTCTAACTGATCACAGAGATCTTACATGAGTGTCACATGTAGGAAAGTGCACCGCCCCCTTCGTGCATGGAACATACAGGGGGGAATCTGGGGGCACCTGTCAGACACTTTCTAGATGTTTCTCCCCCTCCCTCATTCTCATCCTGAAGACTCTCTGCTAGGCCTCTTTTCAGCATACACTCCCCTTCTAAGGGTGCAACCAAGCCTTCACAGTCTTTCACCTTTACAGTTGCGGGGCGGTATTTCCTCCGCAAGGTTCTTGCTCATATACCAATAAGCTTCCAACATTCCATGTCAGCCATCTGGGAAGCCGCTGCCAGCAAATCAGTCTCTGCCCTAGCTCTCCTCCAACTCGGTGAAACTCCTCATGTTAGGGTTGCCCCCAGCTGGGGGACAAGGGTGTTGCCTTAAATCAAACCTCTGTACACTCAGGTTCTCCGGATCCACAGACCTGCATGGCCTACCTCTCACAGGATCCACCAGAGCTCCTCTACCTGCTCTCTCCTTCAAACAAAGACCTAGCTCCTCCCTGTTTGGGGCTTTATAATTCCTCTGCCCCAGGCTGGTCACTCCCAGAAAGCATGTCACAGTTACATCAGATGGAAGATTCCTGGCATGTTCTTTGACCTTTACAATACTCAAAACATTGACTTATCATGCACTTGTCTTGCCCAGCAACAGATCATATTACATTCTCTGACAACCCCTCAGCAGAACACAGTTAACCCCTACACACACACCTCTTGATAACCCCTATACACAATACATGGTCCACCTTCCCACACACCAACTGCTGTCATCTTTTTACCCAGCTATAGTCTTGTAGGCCTTTCCAGCCTTGTGTAGATCTACAGTCTTGTTTCTGACATCCTTGGACAGCTCTTTGGTCTTGGCCATCGTGCAGACGTTAGAATCTGGCTAGATTGATTGTTTTATATAGATAGGAGTCTTTTATACAAAAGGCGCCTATGTCCGTTTGTTACCTGTAGCAATTTCACCTGGGAGGGAGAATAGATAGGGGATCAAATACTTATTTTATTTATAAAATTTAATTAAATTGAAATAATAGACTGATCATTTCTTTGTCATAGGGCAAACTTACAAAATTAGAAAGTATTCAAATAGTTTTTTCCTCAACTGTATCTTCTGAATGAACCCAGCGACAGCAAATAAAAGGTGGCCATCCTCTTCAGTTTTTTTTTTCAGGCCAAGGAACAAGGAACCACAACTGCTTCAACAGCGAGCCATCTTGGCTGCTGGCGTGCTCTCTTTCTCTCTTCCTACTTGTCTGCCTCTTCCTTCCAAAGTGTATGCACTGGTGGGAGGGTCCAGAACCACAGGTTGCAAACCATTAAGGTCCCCATGCATGCTGCATGCATGCTTGCGCTATCTATCAGCCGCGGATCGCGGGTGCCCACATGGATCAACCGATCCATGTGGACAGAATTCTCGATTGGCCAGGAAACCGACATGTCGGTAAATTCCGGGCTGATCCCATTACTTTGGATGGAGACCAGCATCTCCATTCAAAGTAATGGCCAGAACACAAAGGGTGCCCGGACGATTCTCTGCACTCCCAACTGTGCGTGATGATGTCATCACGCACGGCCTGGAGCTGGCGATCTGCCAGGCATATCTAAAGGTGTGTGGGCACATTTAGCATAGTACAACAGGGTTTTGACCCCTGCAACCAGTTTCCCCCATATTCCTATTCATATGGGCTTATATCATATTACAGTTTATATCAATTTAAGTATATAGTTTGTAGTTTATAATAAGGAGCTGCCCAATGCTTGGCCTGTGTGTGGGGGGGGGGGGGTATAACATGGAGGTCGAGGAGGAGAGTACATTTAGGACACAGTGTCATTAAAGTACCCTCATCCTTGCACTCAATACACTGAGATGTCAGATGTTAGGGGACATAGTAAACTACATACCAATGGCAGAAAACCTAGCTAATAACCCCAAGGTCATAATTAATGTGCAAAAGCATCACAGGTCATTAGGGCTCAGCTTTGAAATATGTAGAAGATCAAGGTAAACAAGATCCTGATACCTTGGGAAAATTACTTTATTACGTAAAGAAATAATAGCTCTAATTAAGAAAAAGTTCACAACTAATAGGATCAGTCATACCAGGTACTTCTAACTAATTACCTTTTCGAATAATGACCAGGTACTTCTAACTAATTACCTTTTCGAATAATGACACTGACTATGTGACAAGGTCAAGCTGTTAGAATGAAACCAGGAGGGGTCTCTAATTGTGCTTAAAGTCACAATATATTACTTTTTTAAATGATCTCATACCCCAAGTGTCCTAGAAAAGCAAAGTTCTTCCTTTAGAGGTCACTGTGCCTTGTGTCAAATCGTCAGAGTATTTTCATTCTACACTTTGTTTGGCCTCCATTTAACTCTTTAGGCCCCCATACACGGGTCGGATTCCGACCGGATTCCGGCACGATCGATTCCGGGCGCGTGCACGCGCAGCCCACCTTGTCCGATCGATCGCATCCGATTGATCAGGGGCTCAGAATCGGATCCGACAGAGAACCAACATGTTGGTTCCATCAGATTGATTCTGCACAGATCAGGGGGAGTTGCCATTTGTGAGGTGGAGTCGGAGATGGAATCGGACACGGAATCGTCCCGGAATCCCTTGGACAAGGTGGTATGCAGCGATCGGATTCTCTTAATTGGCCGATCGATCACACCTCAAATTCCCGGCAGAATCGTCGGAATCGATCGGATGGGTGATCGAGCGGCCATGGAATCCGACTGTGTATGGCTGGCTTTTAATATGTTCTTTAAGCTGTTTAAAACAAAAGTTCATTGGACTTCAATGGAAACATGATTTAGTTCCATCCCATGTTTATCAGTACAGCTTACAATTAGGTTGACAATGAATGAATATTTGGATGGTTAAAAAAAGGGGTGCACATAAGTGGTCCGTCAGTATGCAAATGGAATGAAAAGCTAGCTATGTGGACCAATATTATTGTTACCTTGGCGTAGCAACGCTGCCGGAGTCTGTCAGCTATAGGAGAGATTCCCCCTCAGCCCCCCCTCCCTCCTCGAGGAAGCCGACGTGCTCACTAGAGGCTGTGGCCCCAGTGTGTGAAACTGGTATTGCAGCATAAACACACTCAATTTCACTGTATCATGTATAGAGAGTTTGGAGTTCAGGTGATACTGTTTATTGGCTAACTAAAGTCATTAAGAGAAGCAAGCTTTCAGAATATCGCAGATCCCTTCTTCCCTTCTTCAGGCTAATCATATATTTATCAATGGCTAACACAGTACAACACTCTACTATTACTGTACCATGTATAAAGGTTAAATCTTTAGATTGCTCTTTATTGTTAATGTATATGTCACTAGGATAACCACAGGGAAACATTAATATAACTGAAAGGTTGCAGTTAGGAGTGCGAATTAGGAATGTAAATTACATACAAAAAGATTGGACTTTTATGGTTATTGGAGATCTGTGAGCTCAATGGACATGTTTTGGCAGCACCGCGCAATGCTGCAATGAATGATGCTGCATTTCACAGCCTCATATCAACAAGAGAAAAGCACTGTTCGAATGTTGACAGTTGGAATATGACTATGGAAAGTTGACATTTGGACTGCAGGTAGTCTCAGGGGTTAGTTACTAAGCCAGAAAATGTCAGGGTTGCACTACTGAGAAAGATAATGGGTAGTTGCTCACAACCTTCAGCAGTGATTACACAGCTATAGTGATATCAGTGGCCAGAAAGGCCCTCAGTGGGTGTATGGGGCCTAAACAAGGATCACAGGGTAAAATGGAGTCAGTATGAGGGATGGGGGTATAAGTTGTGTGTAGGTGTGCAGCTCTCAAAATGGAGGAGTGTGGCCCCCAGCAACAGACAAATAAGAACAAGGACAGAGTCGCACAACCTAGTACAACAAATGGTTAAACAATGTGGAATAGGATAAGATAAAACAAATTGAAACAAAATGAGACAAAACAACAGACAAGATACTCACATTGAGAGAGGTTTACAAGGGTGGATCCCTCAGGGCCATGTGTTTTCCAGGAGGACCTCACTTCCTGGTTGGGGATGAGATCGATTCCTGCTTACAGATACTGGGGGGCTCAATGGAAACAATGGGACGCGTTTCAAGCAGATGCTCTTTTTCAACCAAGGTCTGGAACAGGGAGGCCCATCTGCAGGAGAACCTACCATGCAGGAGGCTGACGCAGAAGACAGTGAGGGAGACAGTGGGGCAGACCTCCCTACATATGGGATGAGTACACCATCTCCTGGTACTCATCTGAGGAGCTCACTAAAAAGTTATGGGCACCCCTGGTTATAAATGCAGCAACAGTAGGCAGTGGCTGAGTTCCCTGGCCTGTCTAGCCTAGCCATGCATATAATTGTGCAAACTTATCAACATAAGTTATATTAACCTCCCTGGCGGTTCACTGAGCTGCAGATTTCTGTACCAAAAGTGATACAGTGTTTTGCCTTTCCGCCCCCATCGGCGTCACCGGTGACGCCGATGGGGGCAGAAAGGCTTTGTGTGCCTGCAGCTTTGTAGAAATGCTGCAGGCACACAGAGAGCCAGCGGTTGCGCCTGATTCCGGCACAGGCGCAGTTTGATTTACGATCAGACTGCGCCAGTACTTGCTCCAGGTGGGCGCGTTCATTTTGCAATTGATCACCAAGCGATTACCCCGAATGCGCATGGTGATCATTCGCAAAATCGGTGCAAGTTTACACTTGTTTTCTTTTGATTTGGATTGGATAAAACATTTATCCAATCCAATAAAAAAAAAAAAATGAAAAAAAATGAAAAGAAAAACGTTTCTGTACCTTTAAATCTCCCGCCGCCGGATGACGTCATCGGCAGATGAGAGCTGTTCACGGAGATAGCCGGAGACCTCGGCTATTTCCGGAACGGCTCGTGTGCAGCCGAAGATGCTCCCACTATCAGGAACGCTCAGCGCGAGCGTTTCTGATAGCGGGGACCACTTTGAGCTGGATTATAGAAAGACATTTCTATAATCCAGCTCAAAAGTAAAAAAAAAAAAAGATTTTAAAAAAGACCGGCGACCGGGTCCCGCCTCCGTGATGTCACAGGTCACTCCGGGACCCGGAAGAAGCCGGCGATGGACTTAGAAGATGGCGGCTACGGAGCAGGTGAGCTCCCACGATGTGCCCGAACCCAGTTCGGGCGTATCGATAGGTGCAGTGTGCCTTTGCCCGAACTGGGTTCGGGCATATCGCTAGGGAGGTTAAGCTTCCTTGTCCATTCAGCACAGATGTAGGAGACATTGTTCCCATCCTCTGTATGTCCTGCTGCTACTGACATAGTTTTCAATTAAATCAAAAGTGTTCAATTGAGTTTAACTAGGGGGCTTCAAGTACAACCCCTGACATCATCAAAGAGCAACATTCACTTATTATAGTTTAATATTTATATCATGCATTTATTTATCATTTCATTTTTTATAAAAGAAAATATTGTAAATCTATGCAAACACTGCAGTTTTTGCACTGGGAATGTTTACATGTTAGGTTCCATAAAACATGAAAACATATCATGTTTGTGTAGTATTAGTTTAAGCAGACTGTGTTTTTCTATTGGAGAGACTTGAGATGAAGATCAGAGCACATCTAATGACCAATTCATACAAAACTCCACATATACCCAAAAGGTTCACATACTTTTTCTTGCACCTGTATGTCAGATATTTAGAGAAGACAGACATACTACAAGTGTGCGTTTTTAGATTTGGAATGGATATCCATTATGAAAAATCCATGTTGTCCTCAGCGTATAATTTTTTTTAACTTTTCCCCTTTCTATAATCTGCTGGTTATATGATCATTTATTCTTCATTTATTTTGAATTTCTTGAGCTACTGAGGTTTGTGATTGTTCACGTCACCATTGTTATTCTTGTAGACCCACATCTTTTCTGCTGCTGGGTTAATATTGAAATACACATGACAATGTGGTGCTGCCTCTATCATGGTGGGGTCCTAGGTCCTGGCCAGTAGGGCAGTTTCTCCCACTATGCAGAGTATGCGGGCATGACTAGCACCTTCCCCCCACACATGGTCAACAATTCCCTCCCCCTGCTGGTCAACAGTGCATGAGATGTTATTATGACCTCAAGTGGACCTATCACCTGAAGTTCATGTTTGCATAAATGGCAATAGAATAGTCTCTCCTCTCTCCCTGTCTCATGACATGTCAGAGAGAAGTGATACCTGATCTTATGGACGATTTGTTCCATAGAAAACCATTATAAATGCCCCTAGTGACCACTCGTGATATTGCACCCTGAGTTAACTCCTGGAAGCCTGGCAAATAAGATATGGAATGATGCAGCAGGTAAGATTTTTTAAGGATTTTGAAGAGCTATGCCACCATTGCTCCAGCCCAGAGGTAAGTCAAATTTTTATTTTATATATAGTTTTTTTTATTATTGGTATACATCCGCTCTATTACCACTCCATAGCGCTTTGGAAGACTTTTTAAAGCTTTTGTTGTCACAGTCATCGTTAGCTATTCTATTTTAAATCTGCATGCATTATTTCAAGATAAAACAGACTTTATCCACACTTGGCTGATTAGCGAGTTCCCCGCCCATCACTCTCAGAGACTGGCATGTGGTTCGCTGTGTGGTCATCTTGGCGTGTATGCCACATCCTTGTGATCACTCGGGTAGATCAAGTGACTGCGATCATCTGATGCCTACTGAGTATAGCGAGACTTCCAAATGTGATCAAGACAAAGCAGTGAGAATACATATATATATATATATATATATCTGTTTTAAAGAATTAAAACCAAAAGGTAAGTATAGAACCATCACATTCAACCCAAATACATATTGTGTCATTTTAACTAGTTAATGTATTAACAATCTTGCAGGGCTTGGAAATGAATTCATCATTCAATAGCAATAGAAAGTCAATGATGGGTAACTCAGCACACCCCTCCCCCCACCCCCCAGATAGGTAATGCTTTGCAGGTTTCATATGTTATACTCAGGGGTGCACATAACTTTTTTATAAGCTCCTCAGATGAGTACCAGGAGATGGTGTTTGGTACTCACCCCATATGTAGGGTGGTCTTCCTCACTGTCCTCTTACTTCAGCCTCCTGCATGGTAGTGTAGCCCCTGCCAGAATCAGGGGCATGAAGTGTTAACTATTTAGGAGGGAAAGAGTCTGGTTGTCACAGGCAGGTGCAAAAGTTGTTGACTGTCAGTGAGTGGCCTGGCTCTTTGCCCAGTCTGGGAAATGTATCTTTTGGTTACTGAGAGGCTCAGGTTGGCGCCTTTTTCAGAATCTGGGAGGAGAGAAAGTGATAAAGGTATAGGGTCAGGAGGTATTAGTCAGTCTTAGCCCAGGGAGCTCCCCTGCTGTGGCCCTGGGGTGCAGTGATTGACAGTCTAGACGGAGGGACCAGAAGAGTGTGAAGTCTGGGGATCTCGTCTAGGAAAGAGGACCTGTTATCTGATCCGAGGGTCAGGATAAAGGGACTCCTGAGCAAAAGCAGTCAAGGGCGGCCTACTGGAGCTAAAGGGGAACTCTGTGCACGTTCTAGGAGAAGACGGATCAGTGAGAGTGAGGTCTACTTCAAATTCCCCAAGAGAGGTTTAGCCAAGAGGGTGCTGTGCTCGTGTGTAGAAGAAGCTGCCTAGTGAGGTACTAGGGCAGTGGTGATCGTGATCACTCATTGTCTGGAGAAGAATCTGCCTAGTGAGGTACTGGGGTGGCATAGACAAGTGATCGCTGTGCGTTTGGAAGAAGCTGCCAAGTATGGAGCTAGGACCTCGGGTGCTCGAACAGCCTTGTCCTTTGTCCCACAGTCCCTTTGGTGACATGCGCCAATAAACTTTCTCGAAGTTCAACTACAGTACTTCTCTTTGGTCATTTCTGCTACCCGGTATCCCATTCAACACAGCGGCACCGACGGGTGTCATCGCTACAGCAGGTTCTGCTGCAGATAGACCTCCCTGTTTCTGATTGAACCTCTGATTAGCTGTCTCCATCCACAGGTCACCAGCTGGCTTTGGGTCAAATGTAACTCTCCCAGTACAACACGTTTGAACCCCCAGATTTCATACCTCAGTAGTACAACCCTGATATTTTCTGAGTTGGTAACTTACCCCTGAGACTACCTGCAGTCCAAATGTCATCCTTAATAGTCATATTTCAGCTGTCACACAGTGCTTTTCTCTTGTCAGATTTAACCCTTACATATGCCTACTCTGACTTTCACCCCCCAGATCTCTAACACCCTTAGAAAACCACTATCTTTTTTGATTATTAATTTACATTCCCAGTGTCACCCCCCTAACTGCAACCTTTCATAGTTATTCATGTTTCCCTGCAGTTATCCAAGTGACATAAATTGTATACATGTAACATTTAGCTGCGGCCGCCCAGACACGGAGCGCCTCCAAGTTGTTAGTACGCATATAAGCTTTGTAACAATAATGCAGGTACATAGCTAGTTTTTGGCCCCTTTGTGTACCAGAGTACCACTTATGTGTACCCCTGGTTATATTTCAACCAGCATTGGGCAGCTGGATAGTGATGACCAAACATTAGATACATTAGAGTAGATATACAATATAGAGGCTCCCCACTATTTGCGCATGTGCAGGAATCCAAAAAAAATTGACTTGACTATTCCTCCGGGCGGATCTTTTTTAGATCCCTGTGCCACTGATCCGCCTGGCAGAAGAATACCCACAACGCAGGCGAAGGGGGTGGGTCAAACAGTTCTTCTACTGTTCGCCAGTGAGAAGAAGTTTGACCATGCTGTGTCCTCTGCGGACTGTCCACGGCATGAACATTGCACTCATCCATACAGCTGGACTTCCATGATCATTCTCTGACTGGAGACCTGCACAGTGGCATGTCAGTATACATAAAGATATCCTTTTAATAATCCGCCCTGAGAAAATTGGATCGAGATGACATGAGCGCTTTCTAAAATATAAATAAATCAATAGACAAGAACAAGAAAACCTATCTGTTTGCTGATTGGTGTGTCAGTGATCTTCTTCATGAGAAGAATTGATATCCTGAGGATAGAGAGCACAAGCTTCACTGACACCCTACCTCTCAGCGGTTCCTGCAAGTTCCCTCTTGTTCCCTCATTCATTCTGGGAAATCATATTCACTTTTGCCATCCAAAAACATCATTTAATTCTCAAGTTATCGGTGTGCAGTGATTGAATATGCTAATTTCCCTACATCAGAGTTGGATCTGGTTAGCTTGATTGTCCAGAACCAAGCTTGCTGGCATCCAGATACTACAGTTAAGGCCCCCATACACGGGTCAGATTCCGGCCGGATTCCGGGCCGATCGATTCCGGGCGCGTGCACGTGAATCGATCGTGCCGGAATCGTGTGCAGCCCACCTTGTCCGTCCGATCACGTCCGATCGTTCGGGGGCCCAGAATCGGATCCGTCAGAGAACCAACATGTTGGTCTTTTTGATCCGATTCTGCACAGATCAGGGGGAGTTGACATTTGTGAGGTGGAATCGGACACGGAATCGTCCCGGAATCGTGCCGGAATCTGTTGGACAAGGTGGTATGCAGCGATGGATACTCTTAATTGGCTGATTGATCACACCTGCGATTCCCGGCAGAATCGCCGGAATCGATCGGATGATGAATCGATTGGACATGGAATCCGACACGTGTATGGCTAGCTTAAAGCTGAGCTCCAGGAATAGGGTTACAGAGCATTGGTGCCACCGTTGTTCTGCAAAGAGTTAAAAGGTATTTTGGCGTAAGGAAAAAAAAAAGCTCTTTTATACCGTATAAATGCAGATATAAGCCAAGGTTTCCAAATAAAAAAACAAACAAAAAACTGTATGACTCGAGTATAAGCCTAGGGTGGGAAATGCAGCTAAGCCACAGAAACACACAGCAAATGTGCTTTTGTCATTATTAGAGATGGTTGTGACATTTCCAACCATGACATTTTGTGATTTTCATACTAGTATAAGCCGAATTTCATTTTTTCAACATTCATGGAGGCTGAAAAAATCGACTTAAACATAAAGACTTACCGTATTTTTCGGACCATAAGACTCACTTTTTCACCCCCAATATTGGGGGCAAAAAGTGCCTGCGTCTTATGGTCCGAATGTGCGACCCCCGCGCCCACATGGCTGCTGGTGGTTGCACCTTGGCTTCCCGCAAACTCTCCCGGCATGGAGATTAGCCAGGAAGCTGGAGAAGCTGTCAGTTGAGAGATGTCGGCTGGTGTCGGCTCTCCCATCTGAACTGTGTAATTGCCTATATCAGCAGAGCTTTGCTGGCATAGGCAATGGAGAGAGATGAACTGCCATCTTCCCCTCTCTCAGTGTCCGTGGCAACTGCAATCACTCTGCAGGTCCCACCGACACAGTAACAGCTGATCAGAGCAGAGGAAAGGAGAAGACTGCAGATTTCTGCCCCCCCCCTCCTCCTCCTGCACATCAGTGTGGAGTAGGGCGCTGAGTCTGAGAGTGTACTGCTGCAAGAGACACATTCTGGCTAAATTGAATATTACATTCACTGAATTCATTGCATTAACCCAATTGATGTGAAAACGTATTAAATCT
>CM070043.1:1997450-2011168 GCA_036250615.1 Ptychadena robeensis
ACCTTAAAATATGTTATAGAGTGTTAATTGCGAATTTCAGCACTTTTTATTGTGGAAATCTTGAATATAGTGCTACAGTCAGGTCCATAAATATTGGGACATTGACACAACATTTTTGGCTCTATACACCACCACCATGGATTTGGAATTAAACAAACAAACAAACAAACAAACAAACAAACACAATGTGCCTTAACTGCAGACTGTCAGCTTTAATCTGAGGGTATTTACATCCAAATCAGGTGAAGTAATGAGACACTGAGATAAGGAAGCCTTCGATACTTAATATATATATATATATATATGTTGCTTCACTGATAGTGACAGCTCTTTGTTCTCCTCTTGAGAGTTGACACCAACAGATTCCAAAGGCAAAAAACACACTGGAAATGAACTCTGGACCTTTTATCTGCACATTGTCATTGGTATAATGAGGGAATATCACACACCTGGCCATGGAATAGCTGAGAAGCCAACTGTCCCATTACTTTTGGTTCCTTAACAATTGAGAGGCATATATGCAAACTGTTGTAATTCCTACACCTGATTTGGATGTAAACACCCTCACATTAAAGCTAACAGTCTGCCGTTAAAGCACATTGTGTTTGTTTGTTTGTTTGTTAAATTCCAAATGTATTGTGGTGGTTATAGAGCCAAACATTTTAGAATTGTGTTGATGTCCCAATGTTTATGCACCTGACTGTAAATCTTCATAATCGCCAATATTCGAGATTCTGGGGGAAAGTGCCATGCATAGTTTTTTGCATTATGCACCAGTACAAGTGTCGATTTGCGCACTGAAGGGAATTCACATGACATGAAAACTCAGGGCTGATAAGTCGAAATTTCACATTAGAAACATTTAAGTCGAAAATTCGTACCTACAGATTAAACATACAGATACATAAACATATCTATAATGCAAATATAAGAAGACTGTCCAAGTCTACAAATATTTGTTTCCTATTGTAACATAAGCGTGTAGACACTTTATTCTCATATCCATTAGCTTTTGCAGTCCTTCTGTATGCAGAACTGGAATGTAATGGTCGCCCTCTGGTGGTTCTGTGGAATATTGCAGGTTACAATCACTCCCCTTCACTCAGTCCCTTCTTGTCTTTTAAATTATTTCCTTGATTTAAAAAATATTTGTAACGTTAGTAACCACTTAGATTTGTATATTATTCATTATAAAGTCTGTGATTTCCGCCTAATGTGTATCACGTCCTGAGGGTAACCCTTTTCTATCACAAATGTTTGTGGAAGCCGTTGTGGCACTCTCATACTCAAAAGGGGCCAAAAACTAGCTATGCGTACCTGCATTATTGTTACACAGCTCATATGTGTACTAACAACTTGGAGGCGCTCCGTGTCTGGGCGGCCGCAGCTAAATGTTACATGTATACAATTTATGTCACTTGGATAACCGCAGGGAAACATGAATAACTATGAAAGGGGACAGTTAGGGGTGTGAAATTGGGAATGTAAATTAATAATCCAAAATAAAAGATTGGATTTCTAAGTGTGTTGGAGATCTAGGGGATGAAAGTCAGAGGAGGCATATGTAAGGGTAAAATCTGACAAGAGAAAGCACTGTGTGACAGCTGGAATGTGACCAGGAAATGTCAGGGTTGCACTACTGAGGTATGAGATCTGGGGGTTCAAACGGTGTTGTACCATGAGAGTTGCATTTGACCCAAAGCCAGCTGGGGACCTGTGGATGGAGACAGCTAATCGGAGGATCAATCAGGAACAGGGAGTTCCATCTGCAGCAGAATCTACCATGCAGGAGGCTGACGCAGAGGACAGTGAGGAAGACCACCCTACATGAGGTGAGTACCAAACACCATCGCCAGGTACTCATCTGAGGAGCTCACTGAAAAACTTATATGCACCCCTGTCTATGATTGATTTTATACACATATATACATATATAGTGATGGAACCCCTGAATTCAGAGATGTGGAGAGGTGTTCCAATTCTTGTGGCAACATAGTACATGTCTTGAGTTCAGCTTTAACTGTTTCTGATATTTTTTCTCTTGGAACTATTGTCACTGATTGCATAACGTATTGGGCTTAACATGGCCAAAGCAGCTTATTATAAAATCTCATTATCCTAATTCTGTTATTGAGGAATGCAAGATGGATGAAACACTAATGTTCCTCTAGTCACAATGGGTCAATGGATCAGTAAAATGTTCTCCGCAATTATAGGGCAGGTGGTGAGTAAGATTCGTCCTAATCGGTGAAAACTTTCTCTACTTCCCTTGAAACCCATTTATAAATGCCTTTTGGATCAAGTGTAGTATATGTTCTTCTCAGTTCCCTATGGGGAGTTTCCTTGTTTAAGCCTTTCCTTCGGGATTGAGTTCCAGGTTACTCCATTTGGTGAAGGGAATGTACGGGCTAACACCTGCATTTCTGGATCCTGCTTAGCTGTGTCGAGCGTCCTCCCACATCCCAGTGGTCAGCCATGAGGGGTAATTGGTAGGAGAAGAGCCATGTCCTCCCCAGTCTTTGATTTGGGTCATTGTGGCCCTTTCCCGGGTTGAGGATGTGTGTCAGTATCGACCACCTCAGCGTTCAGTGGCCTTGGTTGTGACCATAAATCACTGGTTGGGGACCACCTTTTATGGCACACTTGACACTGTTCCCCTCAGCACAACTTTTATAGCACTTACCTCCTGGGGGCGGCCTTTTGGCCCGACCGGAGGAATTTTTATAGGCCTGCCCTGTGTGTTATAAACAGCGTAATGATTTATTTATTTTTAAGTAATCTGTCCCCCCACTCCCTATGCACGTTTGTTTTGTTCTAGTACGGGTGTTAGTCCCCCTGGAAAAGTGGTGGGAAGAGACTGCTTACAGCTCTGGCCCAGCAGTCTCTCCAAGTACGGGACCCTTTTTGAAGGGACGCCCACCCCAGTCCTTAGTACTCGGGAGAACTGGCTCCGGTCGATGTCACCTAGGGAACAGGACACTCGAGGGTCAGGTGGCTTCGGCTGTCTGACCCACCAGTCACCCCTTTTTGGGGAACGAGTCCTTAGCCCCTTTCTGGGCAGGACAATAGAAACACTTGTGCAGTTTGGTGTGGTTTGTTCACTACTGTGTGCACTCTCACTTTTTTGCCCCAGGTGTAAAGGACTTCACGCCAAGGTTTAAAAAAAATAAATCAAATGTAAATAATCTGTGTTGTCTTAAAACTGATATCCGACAAGTCTGGACAATTCATGCCAAGCATGTAATTAAATGAATGTATTGGGAGAGGTTCTAAAGTAACTTGAATGTCCCTTCAGTGTGAAGGATTGATAACAATCCCTCATAAATGTCTTGAAAACGATGAGTGGACCGTTGTGTGAAGTTCATGGTGGACTACATGTAAGACACAGTATCTGTTGTCACAGGTAGTAATTTATGGTCGTAGTGCAATACCAGATTTTACCAGCAGGAACTTCTTCATGCCAAGTTGTTTCCAATAGTCTCCAATTTTCTTGAAATATGGCTTATTTGTTTCTCCTCCTCCTCCTTATTACTACACCCCTGGACTTTCCTGCCCATTGATTGGCTGTCTGCAATGTTCCCTATAAATACTAGGTGAGATTTACCAGTTGGATGGTGGACCATGCTAAATGTGTGTGATAATGGCCTTTGTAATCCCAGTTGGAAGTCAATGTGACAAGGTGACAACTAGTGTTGAGCTCGAATATTCGAAGTGCAAATATATTCGGCGAATATTGGCTATTCGAGATTTCGCAAATTTTGAATATTGGCAATATTCTGCATTGGGATACTCATGGCCATGGATTGCGAATATATATTGGCAATGCAAAAATAAATGAATGGGACTTGCGAATATCGAATTAGTAGAATAGAAATATATAATTATTCGCAAAATATCGCAAATTTGAATATTGTCTACGCCGCTAATCACTAGTGACAACACAAGAGAGAAGTAGGTTAAAAGAGACAGAAGGTTATCACTAGTGATGACCGAACTGTCTGCAAGGTGGACCGTTCGGCCACAAACATGAAATGAAATGTTTTCTTCTAGTCGGCAAACAGTGTGATGTAACGACACAAGAGACAGCCAAGGCAACGGAGGCGGCTGAGGTTGGTTTAAAGCTTTTTATTGAACACACTGATACACAGCGGGGTCTCCACCTCAGCAGGCAAGAGTCCAACTTTAGGCAGCTGACTGTCCAACAGAGCAACAAGTTCTATCACCAGTCCGGATAGTTGACCAGTGGGCACGGCCGTACCTTAAGATGGTACCTCAAGTCTGCAGGGACTACAGTGGCATGAACGACCCCCAGGGTGGGTAGGGCGCGATAGGTAGTCCTGCAGTAGGACACGATCCACAAAGGCCGAGGCCGGCGGTGTGCGGCCCAGTGTTGTGGGGGGTACCACAAGACTCTGAGTATAGCACTACTCGTAGGCAGAAAGGTAAGCGGCGGGCAATAAGCCAGCCCACGTACTATTCCGCTCCCAGGCTGTACTTACACTGGTGCTGGCACCTGAAAGGTAGGTCAGGCAGAGGAGAGGGACATAGGGCAGACCTGTCTTACATCCTCAATCCTCGCAGTGAGCCCCTCCTCTTCCGGGTGTCTCTCTCTTATCTTCCCAGAGGGCCCAGGGGCATGCTGGGGCGCGGCTTTAAAGGGACCTTCACCCTGCGCACACACCTGCACTCCGCTACATGCTTATTATTCTTCCGCTGGCCGGATCGGGTGCAGAAAGATCCTGCCAGAGGAAGAATGCTTTCACTAGAGACCAGGTAGAGAACGCCGCCACATCCGGTAATTGGAACCATGCATTCCTGGTACCAGAAGTGACGTCACTGACGTCCAATCTGCCTGTTTGCGAACTGACCTGGCCAATGTTCGGCCATTACTAGTTGTCACCTTTGGACATAACCAAATGGGCAATAAAAGCGAGATTCTAGTGATTGGGTTAACGTATGCCACTGGTACCCAAACTGAGGGGTGGGCACGAAGGTATTCAGGGGGGGGGGCTGACCCTCATTTTAACATGTGTTTAAATGGGGAGGGGGGACTTGATAATGTTCTGAAATAGAAAAGGGGGGCCCTGCAAGGAAAGTTTGGGAACCACTGGCATACACGATATCAATGATGCCGGCTGTACACCTTCCACATATTTAACTGTTTGGATCTGTATCCGTGTGTTTCTTGGCCTCCACACAGCAACACGAAGGTCTGCTGACCATAAATTGTTGAGCGTAAAGGTTTTTTTGGCAGAGAATTTCATCCAGCAGCTCTTCTGTAGTAAACAAGTGCAGGAAATTCATCGGCTTGAGATCTTCTCTTGGAACATTTAGCCCAGACTGAGCTATAAATTCAGTGATGTCTGGAGCCTGTGCATTAGTCGATGACCACACAGGAATAAAGTACATCTAACTCATAGAGCATTGCGGATTGTTTTATATAAGAAATATAAATTATACTGTTTTTTCAAACTTTATTTTTATTCTTGGGTTTGTATGCAACTTCCAATTAGCTTTCTCCATCCACAGGTCACCAGCTGGCTTTGGGTCACATGTAACTCTCACAATACAACACGTTTGAACCCCCAGATCTCATATATCAGTAGTACAACCCTGAAATGTTCTGGGTTAGTAACTAACTCCTCTGCAGTGCAAATGTCACCCTTTCATAGTCATATTCCAATTGTCACACAGTGCTTTCCTCTTGTCATATTTTACCCTTAAATGTGTCTACTCTGACTTTCACCCCCCAGATCTCAAACACCCTTAGAAGTCCAATCTTTTTTTTGGGATTATTCATTTACATTCGCAATTTCACACCCCTAACTGCAACCTTTCATAGTTATTCATGTTTCCCTGCAGTTATCCAAGTGACATAAATTGTATACATGTAACATTTAGCTGCGGCCGCCCAGACACGGAGCGCCTCCAAGTTGTTAGTACGCATATGAGCTGTGTAACAATAATGCAGGTACGCAGAGCTAGATTTTGGCCCCTTTTGAGTACCAGAGTACCACTTATGTGCACCACTGCATATAAGACTTAAATATAGTAAAAATCTTGTCATGGGTCAGAGCCAATGAGGTAACAGACTTATGGATAACCCCATGTGCATTAAGAACATATAAAAGTAAAATTGTACAGCATATTCATACAGCAGGCATAGTTTATCACGGTTACACCTCTGATATGTTTCACCCTCTCAAACTCAAACTAGCCAATGGTGGAAAGGATACACTGTCAACCACAATGAAGAGGATGGAAACGGCACCCTGGACCCAACCTCTGACCAAGAGCCTGTGAGGCAGGGCTCATACAATCCATATAAGTCATCCAAGGGGGTGACATGGGGAACTCAGGGGTCCCGTAGGTGTATTGCTGGTATGGCCTGCATGTCCTATCCTAGGTAATGTTCAGCCGTCAAATTTAACCAAAAGATCAATTGTAACAAAGGTCCGAGTCGGACACCTCACAGTGGAACTGTCTCCAAGATATCAGCATTGTTCCTGCTTTTGGGGGGCCGAATGACTCAATGAATAGTTAAACTCTTGCTAACCCTAGCTCCATATGCTTCAAGTGCTTACTCCAATAATAAATGACAGCGCTGGAGAGCAATCACATAACATTAAATAGGGTTAAGGAATAATTTCACTTATTGAACAGATACAGAAAAAACTATTTCATGTAGTAGGCCATAGGAGTCAAAAAAGAAAAGTTCATTGTTAGGGTTTATGTACAGCTTTAACCCATTGTTAGGGTTTATGTACAGCTTTAACCCATTGTTAGGGTTTATGCAGTGCCACCAGCACCATGGACAGCTCATGGATGGCCTTCTCCTGCCATGTATTTCAAAGGACCACGCTGATAATTATAATCCTGAGGGAATTTATAATTTTTCATATTTTTTTTCATGTTCCCTCTTTTTTATCTTCAGCATTAACAGGTGTTGGGATAGAATGCACCCTTACAGGGAGTTCAGAGCAGATCCATCAGCATTTCTTTGTAGAAGGTTTGAATGAAGGCAATAAAAGGAACTATTGTACCATTTGAAATATTAGACCCAATCGCTGGCATGTAGAGTCAAATGAATTAAAGTGTCAAGTTCATGTGGGCCACAGCTAGTCACATTGGGCCACCTGGCTGCAAGCAACAACAGGTTGGTTAATGGTCTGCAATTCAAAAGTAAAACTTATCATCTTTCCCCCATCACCTGCTAAGTCCCAGGTGCCCAACCTGTGGTCCGGGGGGCACATGCTGCCCTTTGGGTGTTCTTTGGAGGCCCCCCTCAGTCCTCCACTTGTGACCCCCGAAACCTGTTAATGCATAGGGCCACTGACAGGTACAGGTCTGGGATCTTCTTAGAGTGGGAAGAGGAGGAGAGGCGATAAACTTACCTCATAGGCGTACGTAAAACCAATCAGCGAACCAAGTGGCGCCTGAGCAAGTCCCTTGCCTCTCCTCCTCTAGTGATGGTGGGGGATCAGCAGACAAGTGAGTGCCTATGCTCCCACTATTCCACCATTGAACAGGGGGGGATTGTATAATATATATTGCGGCACATAACCTTTGACAATGTATATGACACAAAATGTGCATTACCATGCTACAGTGTTCCCTAAAGTATCATTTAAAACAAGTTTTGTTATTTAACAATTAAAAATAATGTATTCTAACAATGCCTGCTGTCATTTCTTCAAAAATGTCAGAATACATTGAAAACGTTATGTGCTTAATGCTAAGGGCCGCACTTGTGGCCCTCCATATTAACCTTCCTAGCGCACTGCCGGTATAGCGGCGTTTACAACGGCACGATACGGGCGATCGAGGCAGTGTACACAGTACACTGCCTGTCGTTTCCGGCTTCCCGCCGGAGCTCTACTCGCAGCTGTTGTCATTAACATGGAGGTCTATGGCGCCAGCCCCCCCACCCCGCCCGTCCGCGTCACCGTGACGCGATCGGGGCGGTGCCGCCAACTCGGAAATGCTGCAGCGATGAAGACAATCGCTGCAGCTTTCCGGGGAGGCATAGGGTCTCCCCGGCGGTTGAGAGGACCCTGTTCACCGAACGAACAGGGTTCGTCTCATCCGCTAGGGAGGTTAACTCAGTTGGCCACCACTGTTCCCCAACATCTCACTTACAGTACAAAACAACTTCCGACATACAGATCATTGCTAGATCTTGCTTCTTCCATCTCCGCAACATCTCCAATCACCTTCCTATACAAAGAGATCACCTGTCCTAGTGCACACTCATCATTTATCGTCTGGATTACTGCAACATCATCCTCTCTGGTCTCCCTCTAACTCAGTGGTTCCCAAACTGGGGGGCGGGCACAAAGGTATTCTGGGGGGGGGGGGGGCGCTGGCCCTCATTCTTAACCTGTGTTTCAATAAGGAGGGGGAAGGGGCTCAATAATGTCCCTAAACAGAAAAGGGGGCCCTGCAAGGAAAGTTTGGGAACCACTGCTCTAACTAGACTGTCACCGCTTCAGTCCATCATGAGTAATTTACTCCTCTATCCGCTCCTCATCTGCTGCTCCTCTCTGCAAATCCCTACACTGGCTTTCAATTGTCCAGAGAATGAAATTAGTCTTGTAGCCCAGTCCAGCCTTGTGTAGGTCCACAGTCTTGGACAGCTCTTGGCAATGGAAACTAGTTCTGTAGACAGGTGACTTTTATGCAAGTACTGTAACATGGACGGAATATTAGTACTTCCGTCTCTCACAGCGCTCTCCTTTACTCCCCATATACAAAACATTTCTAGATCCTGCCACTTCCATCTCCGCAACATCTCTACGCTCTAATTTTTTGCCTGGACTACTGCAACATCATCCTCTCTGGTCTTCCTCTATCTAGACTGTCACTGAATGATGAAAGGTGCTGCTAGACTCATTTACTCCGCTCCTCATCTACTGCTCCTCTCTGCAAATCTCTACACTGGCTTCCAATCGTCCAGAGAATTAAATTTTTACTTCTGTGTCTTGTTTTTAAATCTCTCCACACCTCCTGTCCTACTTATATTTCCAACCAAGTACACAAATACTCCCCTAATCGCCCCCTCCGCTCCTCCAGTGACCTACTAATGACATTCACAATCATAACATCCTCACATGCACGTCTCCAAGTCTTCTCTAGGGCCGCTCCTACTCTCTGGAACTCTCCCCCTCCCCCCATTAAGCCGCCCACACACGGATTGGTTTTCCATTCGATTGACTAATGATTGGTCCACATTTAAAGTATCGAACAGGAATCGATATACAAAGTACTGAACATCGATTCACGGTTTGATTGACGAGTGCTCACAACAACATCACCGATCGCGCATGTGTCCAGCTTCACACTTGCTACATTTAAAACCCCTCTTTTCAGTTTGGCCTAAACATCTTCTCATTCCTAAAGCTAGCCATACACGGCACGGATTCCCTGGCTGATCGATTCAGCACCCGATGGATTCCGGCGATTCCGCCGGCATCCACAGGTGAGAACGATTAGCCAATTAGGGAATCCGATCGTGGCAGCCCACCTTGTACGGCCGGATCCGGGAGGGATCTGTGTCCGATGGCTCGCCTCCCGGACCGCAACGCCCCCTAATCAGAGCAGAATCGGACCCGAAAAGACCAACAGGTTGGTTCTTCCTCGGATCCGATTCTGTGCCCCTGATCCATCGGATGCGATCGGACGGGCAAGGTGGGCTGCAGGGGATTCCGGCACGATGGATCCGCGTGCACGCGCCCGGAATCCATCGCGCCAGAATCCGGCACGAATCCGTGCCGTGTATGGCAGCCTTAACATCACCGTCCTGGCAGAAGACCTATCCTCCCACCTATTGTATACTCTGCTCCCCCAACAAATTAGATTGTAAGCCCGATCGGCCAGGGTCCTCTACTCCTCCTGTGTCATATCCTGTACCTGTGTGTTATCTTTTGTTGTATCTCAACTCTAATTTATTGTACAGCGCTGTGTAATATGTTGGTGCTAAATATAATTAAAAGCTCATAATAATAATTTGTTGAAGGCAGATGTGAAACCTGTTTTTGGAGTTTACTTTAGGGGACCAATCAGTTCATACACTGCCTAGGAGCCTGCTTACTGAAAGAGAACTCATCAGATGTGCTGCTTCTCTATTCACTGTCCATTTACAGGCTGAAAAAGATCAATGAGCATGATGCTGGATGAATGATGCTGGATGTCTCACTGTAACTCTCTGGACTGAATGTGAATATTGCAACACTTTTGTTTCCAGTAAACAGTAAAAGACAGTATTTCACTTTTAGTATCTGATTGTAGTTTAACAAACAGACCAACTGAGAGACTACTGGGATAGTAATTCACATGGTGTGAGGAAAATACAGTAAGTATTTGATCCCCTTTTTGTACGTTTGTCTGAAATTACCGTCCTATAGTTGTTATGGGAGGTTTATTGTAGCTCTGAGAGACACATTAACAACAAAAATCCTCTTGCAAACCCAGTGCACAAAAGTCAGGGATTGATATCCATTGCAATGAGGAAAAAGTATTTCATCCCTTCGCAAATGACTTGTTGGCAGCCATAGAGGTCAGACGTTTCTTGTAGTTGGCCACCAGGTTTGTATCATCTCAGGAGGGGTTTTGTACCCTTTCTCTTTGCAGATCCTTTTCAG
The DNA here is from genome assembly GCA_036250615.1 of Ptychadena robeensis. NCBI lineage: Eukaryota > Metazoa > Chordata > Amphibia > Anura > Ptychadenidae > Ptychadena > Ptychadena robeensis. Next base: position 2,008,091 of record CM070043.1, read on the forward strand.
ATCAGTAAGGTTTTGAGACCTTTTTTTTGGCAGCTCAGCTCCCTCCACAGAATTACTACGCTACGCCACTCCAGGACCTACATGTGCTTCTTCTTGAGCCACTCTAAATTGCACTCCCTGTGTGATTTTGTTCATTGACATGCTTGAATACCCATCTAATACTCATTTTCAATGTCCTGGCTCAGGGAAGGGGGGTGCTCACCCAAGACTTAACAGGACATGGTTCTGTCCTTTGTATCTCCCATGTGGCCCTGTGCTCTTAGCACCTCTTAAGCAATATGTTCACCCAGTACTCCTCGATCATTTAGATGTTCATTGGCAGGCTGCAGATAGGCCTGTACATATACGGTTGTACAGGTTCAGGACTCAACTGACGACAGTAAGCAAGAGCACTGCAACACTGATTTAGCCTGGGAGAATAATAACTAATGCACCAAAAAGCATTAATTCAAAGCAGGACAGTGATAAAAGCAGGATAGCAGAAAAGTCCCAACAATAAAATAACTTGCGTGCCCCAGAGGAGAGTGAGGACAGCCAGTCTCTTTTGCAGGAGGGTAGGGCAGGTGACAACGCCACCAGTCCATGCTGGATGCCCAAGGGTAACGCCACCCGACTAGAATTGGGTATTAAGAATGATGCCAACACATTCTGAACTGCAGGCAACTGGGTCTTATCCACAGAATGGGTGCTATTAAGTCCACCGGCTGCCCGCACGCCGTTATAAACAGTGGAGGGTAACAGGCCTGGAAACAGATCTCTAGCCCAGTTGCTGCTGCCTCATCAGCACCTGCTCCTCTGGCCTGCCGCTGCCCTGACAGGACTGAAGCCTTATACCCTTTCAGCACCAGGGTCTCATGGGACACAGAATTAAACGGGACATCCCCTGCTCTTGTCATGAGCAGGGGGTGCTGCAAGATTTAGGGTTACCAATTGTTTTCTTGGTGGTCCCTGCTGCCCAAAGATCATTGTCAAGTTCTTTACATGTAGTTCTACTCTGCGTCATCACCGTTCTCATGTTCATTGCAACTCCACAAGGTGAGATCTTCTATAGAGCCCCAGACTGAGGGACAGTGACAGGTATTTTTTGTTTCTTCTATTTGTGAGTTATTGTGCCAACTGTCACCTTCCCACCAAGCTGCTTGGCGATAGTCTTGTATCCCAGTCCAGCCTTGCGTAGGTCTTGGACATTCTTGGACAGCTCTCATTGTAGGTCATGGTAGCTAGTTCTGTGGACAGGTGACTTTTATACAGATAATGTAACATGGAGGACATAATAATGCTGGCCATACACATGCCGATAAACGGCCGGATTTTAATCTGGCCGACGGGCGTGCGCGCTCTCGCCGTCGGTCAGGTTAAAATCCGGCCGTTTATCGGCATGTCCCCACATGGGGCGACAGATCCCTGTCGCCCCACTTCTCGGCCGGCCAGAGATCCGACATGTTGGAAAATCTCTGGCCGGCCGAAGCCGATGGAAGCCGATGGCCATAAGCAGCAATGAAGACGAGCGTCTCCATCGCTGCTTATGGCCGGCACACAAAGGGTGCCTGGCCGATTGTGGGGCCCCAGAATGCAATGCGAGGCTAACGTGATGACGTCATCACGTTAGCCTCCCGGAGCGATATCGGAGGACGATATCGCTCCGGCTCTGGCTGTGTATGGCTAGCTTAACACTCATCCCTTACAAAGGTTGCCCTAATCTCAGCTCATTATCAGCATATAGTAAGGACTTTGGAGAATTCGAGATCTTAAGCAGGCCATACACTCTGAGATAAAAATTAGCACCCATTAAAACCGACCAATGAATGCATTTTATCGTCCTGAAATCCGCACATGTCCACATGGTACAACCGATATATTACGATCGTAATTGCCGTTTTTTTACGATCGTAATTTATTGGACATGTTCAAAAATTTTAACTGGTCTGGCAACATCGGGAAACTTCATACTGTTTTCATAGGGTTTACTGACCAATTACTGCCGAGGCTTCCCGATACCGCCGTCGCGATACATTGGTCTGTTTTAATGGATCCTAATTTTTATCTCAGAGTGTATGGCTAGCATTACTGGTGAATAGGGGATCAAACACTAATTTCCCTGATTACAATGAACATAAATCTCACAGTAAACATCCCATTACAGTTATAGTCTGCTTGTTTCTTTGTCAGAGGGCAAACAAAGAAAATCAGCAGGGGACCAAATACTTATTTCCCTTATGCTAGCCATACACATGCCGATAAACGGCCGGATTTTAATCTGACCGACGGGCGTGCGCGCTCTCGCCGTCGGTCAGGTTAAAAATCGGCCGCTAATCGGCATGTGCCCACATGGGGCGACAGGGATCTTCTCGGCCGGCCAGAGATCCGACATGTCAGAAAATCTCTGGCCGGCGCGAGCCGATGGGAGCCGATGCCATAAGCTGCAATGAAGCGGCGGCTTCATTGCAGCTTATGGCCGGCACACAAAGGGTGCCCAGCCGATTGAAGGGCCCCAGAATGAAATGGGAGGCTAAACGTGATGACGTCATCACGTTAGCCTCCCGGAAAGATATCGGCGGCAGATGTCGGGGTAAGTCGCCATGTGTATGGCTAGCATTACTGTATAATATAGGGCAGTTAGGGCTGCACACAGTTGTGTAAATTCAGCCAAAATCTGGTGCATTGTTTCAACACCTATGATTTGGATTTCTGTGAAGAACACTTGTTGAAGTCACAAGGAGTCTGACACTTCTGTCCCTCTGACATCATTGTATTACCAGATGATCTGTACATTTCTCATAGGCACTTCCTGCGTTTTATTACAGGCAAAGCAAGGGAGTGGCCAGTGTTGGTATGTAGCAATGTGTTCCTTAAATTGTTTTGTATCTTATCCTTCCTGTTTGCTTGCTATTCATGGAATGCTGGAAGATAGGTGCTTTAAAATCTAAAGCCAGGAACACATGGTTTGATAAACGTGCCGTTCGAGGTTCCCGGCAGCTGCCCGACATTGAAGCACTGCTGTGTCTCCAGCTCCAACGATGCTTAAGCTAGCCATACACGGCACGGATTCCCTGGCTGATCGATTCACCATCCGATCGA
>CM070043.1:2032836-2043737 GCA_036250615.1 Ptychadena robeensis
CGATTGAACCAAAATCGAACCGTGTGTGGCTAGCTTTAAGCTGGCCATACACCTTCAGATATCCTTTAGATCTACTAACACCTATGTAGTATCCTCTGCGATTGAACACAGGCAGACTCTGGAGATGTCAGCCCCAGACATCTGCAAATATTATTGTTGCTGACCTGGCCTCTTCTGGAGTTAATGTTTTAAGGAGGGCTCTTCATTGTGGTGGGCTTCAGAGCCATCGTCCCAGAAGAACCCCTTTACATAAAGAGCAGCACATTACAGCCTGACTGAGGTTTGCCAGTGAACATTTCAAAGGTAATGATGAGTTTTGGTAGTCCGTGCTTTGGTCTGATGAGACCCTACCCTAGAAATGCATTTTGCACAGTTAAACACTGTGGTGGGAGTATCATTCTGGGACAGGGAGCCTTGTTTGGGTGCATGGCACCATGAAAAGAAAGTCATGTTGACATTTTTAAGGGAGAATATGCAGAAATCTGCTCACTGTCTAGACTTAAGGTGACCATACACGTGCCGATTTTTCGGCCGTTTTTAGCCCTCCCGACCGATCTGGTCGGGTAGGTCGGGAGGGAGGGATTCAGAACTGTTTTAAAATCGGCTGAAAAGTCGGTCGGGTCCCGACCGCGGATGCCCGATTTTTCGGGAAACCGGCAGCTTGTATATGTCATGTACAAGCTGCCGTCATGTACAAGCTGCCGTCTTCCCGAAAAATCGGGCATCCGCGGGCGGGACCCGACCGACTTTTCAGCCGATTTTAAAACAGTTCTGAATCCCTCCCGACCTACCGGATCGGTCGGGAGGGCTAAAAACGGCCGAAAAATCGGCACGTGTATGGTCACCTTTAAATTGTTGCTGGGTCTGCTAACACGACAACGACCCAAAGCAAAAGTAGTACAATAATTCATCAAGGATGCCAAATCAAAGATTCAGGACTGGCCCGCACAGAGCCCAGACCTCAACCCTTTTGAGAATCTGTGGTAGGTGCTCAAAGTGAATGTCCATGCTGGAAAACAATGCATTCAGCTAAATCTCTCAGGAGACCTGTGCCAACCTAGTAAATGAGATTTTTGTCAGTTGTGGCTCGCAAAGGGGACACTTGACTATTAATGGTCAGGGAGCTAATCATTTTGGCCCTACTTGTTTAAAGTCAGCGTATCAATAAAATATACTAATTAAACTTAGTGGACATCGTTATTTTGGAAACTAATGCACTATTAAAAATCAAACACTTGTTAAAGGTAATTTTCATGGAAAACTGGAAAGCGCGTTCTTTAATTTCATGCAGGGGGCTAATAAGTTTGGCCTCAATGTACATACACTTTATCCCTATTTTTTTCATCTGTTTTACAACACAAGCAGTGGTGGGATTCAAAACCTTGGCTTTTAGTTTTAGGTCGTTTTTAGAAAATTTTGGTTGTAAGTTGGCCTTAAGCCAAGCCAGTTGTAACTCAAGGGACCACTGTAGAACAAAATAACAGCCACAGTCATGCAGGTTTTAATTGTATCGCTTTATTTAACAGTCAGCAACAATCTGTTGTAATTCTGAGTTTTAGCAGCATTATTTCCATAGGAAACCTGTGATTTACAAATGTTATTAACAGCGCGCATAAAATATTTGTTTTCCAGAGCTCTGCACAAAATTTAGCCTGGATGTTTAAAGATTAACATCCCAATGTTTTAGAAATAGAAGAATATCAGTTTTATACAAAGCTTTATATAATAGGTAGGTACAGTTTATGAACAAAAACACATGTAATGAAACCAAGTCATCAAGCTCAGCCAATACATTTCATACTCTGGACCATGGTGGCAGAATATATGTTCATCAGACATCATAAATGTATGAATGCACCCAATGTATGAGTGACTATAAAAAAATTCATATCTAAAAAACAAGCATCATTCCCGCTTCAATGCATGACTGCTGTGGATAGTAACTATTATGGCTTAAACTCAGCCCATGTCCATTTTAAATATATTTGATATTGAGGTGGTTCTTGCTCTGGGGCGCCTAGTAATTCTCTGGAATTCTTGGATCCACTAGATTGTGTAGCTCTTGGCCAACCAAAGTAAATAAGGACTCCAGACCACACAATGCATTCCTCATTTATGTCCGAATCTGATAGTGTATACAAACCCTTCTCTGCCTTAAATGGAGGTCTCCGATACATTTTCCGTGTATTCCCTCCACCCAAGTATGAGCATACCTCTACCTTACATTTGCTATGGACACATTAATGGAGCTCTGCATTCATGAATTCATAAGGTCTTGAATTTGAACACAATTCATATTGGTACTTGAATTTTGAGTCTTTTGCAGTTTACTCTATAGCAAAACTAAAACTATGAGTGAGACAAGCATCACAAGAAGCTTATTAATTGTGTTGCAGTGGTCATACACTAAGTCAAAACATACCGATAGGAGGAAAAAGAAGAGCTCAGCAGGCTACACCTTCTTCAGGGCCTGATTGGTGATACTATAGACGGCCAGACCTCATATAAACACAAATTTAAGGTCTATCTTCTGAATTTGGTAGTAAACATCTTGAGGTTGAATGGTACTGTAGTACACATGTGTTATGACAAGCTCCTACGGGCTTTAAAAACAGTTTTAGGTCTTGCATGCAGAAGTCCAGCATTGTTCCTAGCGGACATTCCTGACAGTAGAAGGCACATGCCTCACCTAGGCAATATGGAGTCCATTTTATTTCACAGTATTTTGTAAGTTACTATCGAGTGCAATTCAAGCAGGTGAAAGAAAATATACACTGCCTGGCCAAAAAAAAGGTCACACACTCTAATATTATGTTGGAACGAAAAGGTATTCGCTGTGGCATTGTTTGGATAAGCTTCTGCAATGTCACAAGCTTTATTTCCATCCAGTGTTGCATTCATTTTTCACCAAGATCTTGCATTGATGATGGAGTCTAAACGCTGCGCAAAACCTTCTCCAGCACATCCCACAGATTCTCAATGGGGTTAAGGTCTGGGCTCTGTGGTGGCCAATCCATGTGTGACAATGATGTCTCATGCTCCCTGAACCACTCGTTCACAATGTGTGCCCCATGAATCCTGGCATTGTCATCTTTGAATATGTCCGTACCATCAGGGAAGAAAAAAACCCATTGGTGGAATAACCTGGTCATTCAGTATAGTCAGCTGACCTCATTCTTAGAGCACATCCTGCTGACCTGTATCTATTTGCTTAGTTATATCCAGGTGGCAACTTGTTTTCTGGCCAGGCAGTGTATATTAACCCTGTGCAAGTCCCGCAAAAGGGTTGTGCAAGTTCTATTAAACATGGTACAAGAAAGTTAATATATTTCTAGCATGCATCTTCCTAAACACATTTAAAGTTAGAAATTTAAGAATATCAAAGACTAAAGAACAGAAAAAACAGCATTGATGGCAAGTATCAGACTTGGACTTCACTGAATAGTCATGACATACATTCAGTTATTATACACGCTGACCATTTTCTACAGCTTTCATACTATTCTACCTTACCATAGCAAGGGACACTTTTTTGGTACACTCTATTGCTTAAATGTCTGTATTTGCTGGCAGTCACTAGGTCCAGACCAAACATTTTAGTAAAGTTTTAGTAAAGTTGGAAAGCTTTTTAAACACTTTTATAATATATTTATCACAGTAGGTAGGGAAATACATTTTCTCGTTGAGCAGGGTTTTAGCGGAAAACCTCTAAAGTGTCAAATTAACATTTCAGGAATACATTTCAACACTTATCTATAAATGGCAAACCAGTAAGTGGGTAAAAGTGCAGAAAGAGGATAGAAAAGTGGCGAATTTAATGATGGTGCTTTAATGATGGTGCCTGTACTTCGTTATGAGCCACAAAATCAAAGGACTTATATTAAATTCCCCAAATTTACCAGAGACAATATTCTAAAGCTAATATGACCTATTGCATAATGATGCCTGCTTAAGTCTACTGATAATTTTCAAAAAATTTATTAATTGCAGGGCTGTGGAGTCGGTCGATAAATTCCCCAACTCCGACTCCTCAGTTTCAGATTCTTCCGACTCCTCTATATTAAATATATTAAATGTATTATTCCATCCATTGAAGGAAAGGAAGGCGACACACATTAACCACAGAACTATTGGCCAGGAAACCAACACTGGACTGTAATGGCCAATTAAAGCAAAAAAGGGAGTCAGGCAGAAGATGCTGCTTTTTCCTTAAGCTAGGCACCACGCTGTCATTGATCGGGGATCAATTGAACGGAAATCACCACATGGGCACATTGATTCCTGTTCAATGGGGACCCGTTCTTCCCAGCTTGCAGCGTGTGATTTACAACACGCCAGAAGCTGGGGAGAAGCAGCCTGCCTCATACAGCTGCCTCACTCACACAGCTTCCGAGTGAGGAGTGCTGGCTCTGCCCCTTCACACTGACAGCCGACGGCTGTGGAGGAGGCAGAAGCTGCAGCTGTTTCAATACTTTCCATGAAGACTCATGTCTCCATGCTAAGTATTGGAGATTGAATGGGGTCTTTCCAACATGTTGGAACCCCGTTCAATCAAGTTCCTTCGAGCTGGCTCTATTGATCCCGCCCGAAGGAAGGCACACACAGGTAGGTTTGTAAACAGATTTGAGTACAATCAATCACCATGAGCTCACAAGTTAATTGATTGTACTCAAATCTCTTTACAGATCTACCCGTGTGTGCCTAGCTTTAGTGTTCTGATCTTCTGCTGAAGATAGGGCAGTGGAAGGCTCCAAGAAGAGGCAGGGTGAAGGGGCACTTCAAACATGAATCATGATTTCCCTTGAATCCCAGAGTCATGATTAAAGTTGAAGCTAACAATCTAAATATGTGTCGCCGCAGCTGAATTACAACTGTTTTTCAAATGTTTTACAGCTCGGCGATTGGGGGTGCCCACATGGGGCGACAGATCGCTGTCGCCTTACAGCTTGGCCGGTCAGAGAACGGACATGTCCGATAATCTCTGGCCGATGCTGTTAGTTTTAATGAAGACCGGCATCTTCCTTGAAGCGAATGGCCGGCAGAGCTGTCACTCTAGAGCTCAAATGTCTGCCCCCACCCGGTACATGTTTGGGGGCCTTTAGGCTAGGGTCACAGTGGGCGCTGTAAGGTTACGCACGGCATGCATTTATTCTTATAGCAAAGAAGTCATTCATTATGACTGTTTGTTAATTGCGACATTTGAAGTTATTTTTTTTCTTTTAATTCCCATTTAAATTTAGTAGGAGTTGGTTACATTTTTGCCGACTCCGACTCCAGGTACCCAAAAATGTCTCCAACTCCTCGACTCCACAGCCCTAAATAATTGTTCCAATTATAAGAACAGAAAAGTGCTTGCACCAGTTTGTACATGTCACAGCTACTTGGTTACACATTTTGCTTGTTTGCTGTGGATACAACTCATCACTATATTCAGAGCATCAATAAGCAGAATTGCCCACGTAAATGAACAAAAATACCTCTCAAATAATTGTTAAATCAGAAGCTGAAAGATATGCAGCAAATTCACATGGTTCACAAATACTATTTGATGCCAAGGTAAGGAATGAGAAGTTTATCTCTGATAAGTATTCGGCCTAATCTCCACTGCCTCAAAATTTTGCAGTTTGAACCATTGTTGACAATGTGCCTGTACCTACAGGCGTGCTATTTCAATCCATATGTATCGTCAGTAGTAATGCGGTTCCCAGTGTTGTCGATTAGATTCCCCTTGATTTGTTAAACGATTGTAAAATAAGATTGAGTCTTTGAAGTCATACATCGATCGAAAAGTGTACCATTTTCAGGATATGATTTATGTGCCCGAGCCATCGGTGACATAACACGGCTACACAAAAAAATTTGATCAGAAATTACGGAAGTGGGGTGAGGCCTGCATGGGTCGATTGATCAAGTCTCTTACGTCCTTCAATTTGCAAGAAATTTACTTATACTTACAGACATGTCCGATCTCTGCCCGATCGATTTATCGTGCAATCTCTCATCATTTTGGTTCATCGTATGCTTTAAACATGCATCGATTTCTGAATGACCGGTCGGTCGTGTTGATCGATCATTCGGAAATTGTACGAAAAATCAAAAAGTCTAGGGCCAGCATTACAGATTCCCTATTACCATTTGGCCACCGTGAGGGTTGCATTATGTGTCATATACAGGCATTCGTAGAGGGATATATGGGTAATTAGAACCTATATTAAAAATTTACCCCTATTCACAATGTATTTTTGTAACTTGCTCTAAGTTTCTAAAAAAACTGAGAATTGCTTCAATAGTAACCTTTTTCACAAAGGCCAAAAACAGCAGAACTGGGAAGGACCACAAGCGCTTTAAAAAGCTCCGGGAAATTCTGCACTATTACCATTCATGCTCACAGCACAGTTGGAACATCTACAAAATGCATAGCTTGTCAGTTGATGTATTAAAAAGTACAATAAATATACACAAGCCCGAATTCGAACCAGAAGTTTAGAAAACTGCCACAATTAAGCAAGGTTTCTGAGGTAGAAAAAAAAGTGAAAACAGAGACTGCCTCGGAAGTAAAGTGCCAGCATACCTTAAAAAAAAGTATACATTGCCTACACAGCCAGGGAACAGGTAAGTACAGGATGCCACTTGCAGTTTTAGTACTGAGCAGAGTTAATGAAGTCACAAGAAGGCTCACATTAAACGCCCTGTGCAAATCTCTGCTAGATGGACAGTCCCATCTATACCTTACATATGTGCATTATGTAGTTTGCCTAATGTACAGCTCAAAAGTTCCAGCATACACAAACACACTCAGGCCAGCTATGCAGAATATAAACTGAAAATATATTCTGCCAATAGAATTCTAAGAAATCTAATAATTGTCTATCATTTACATGAGGCTTTGATGAAATGTGCCGTGATCTAAAATATAAAAATATTACAAATCTATAAATCTAAGGACTTTATAAAATTATCCCCATGGTATTGGACAGTACTGTATAAAAGCGAAGCTGTTCCATATGCAAACCAGCCAAAATCTTTTTTTTTCCCCACTAGCAATTAGGGAGGGTCATATACCGCAAAATTCCTTCCGGCGGAAAATTCAAACCTGGTCAAAGTTCGTTTCGACCATCTTTTTACGAGTTAATGGCAAAATTTTGACTTTACATATATAACCAAAAACATGTTTATATGTAATAAAAGAATTATTATATAGAAATGGAATGAGTATAGAGGTCACAGGTGTCTTACGCATTCCTAGTCCCCAAAAAAACACCAAACCACTTAAATACCCCCAAAAATTTCATATGTAATATTTTGTTCGTAAAAGATATAATTTTTTTCATCGTGCGTGTACATGATAAAGAATCGTTCACTGTCCACCTTGAACGCACGGTGAAAATGTCTAAATTGACGGGAGAATCGCTCGTACAGGAATCAGACATGTTTTTTTTTGGGGATCGATTGTTCGCCTTAAAAGTACGTTGGTGGTGGTCAACAATTGACACGTGGCATTTTTAGTATGACAATGACATTTTCAATCCAAAACATTCTAGAAATCGATCTGGGAAAGTGGGATCATTCAAAAAGTTCAAGGTGAGGTGTTAATCGATCCATCACCGATCAATAAATCGATTTTTCATTCACTGTGAATGATTGAATCGATTAAGAAGAAATTGACCCATGTATGGGGACCTTCCAACATACTCACTGGTGATTTTATAGATCGGCGGAAACTCGCCATTTGTCTCTGGCTGCACCTCTTTGGAGTGATCTATGATGCTAAAGAGGTGGCGCTATCGATCTCCAAGTTGTGGATGCATTTTAGATTTTTCCTCACATTCCCGGCATAATCCATGAAGCTGGGGATGTGAAGGGATGAGGGTGACAAATCACAGACCATTACAATGTACAAACGTTTGTAGCGCGATGTTAAAAAGAAAAACTGCACTACAGCCAAAAAGCCTAGAAAGTTAAAAGAGGTTGGGGTTTTTCTCCTGACCTTTGTTAAGCTTTTAAAATTTTGGGTAAGTGGTTCAGTAAACCTCTAAACTCATTCCATAGCATGGGAGATGGGATGTGGCTATGTAAATGTTTATATTTAATGATTTTGTACTGGAAAAATATTAAGATGAATATTTTTCAAGTGAAAATTTTTTGTAGAGAAGTTTGATTTGGTGGAATTCCGACCCACTGAAATTTGGATGAAAAATTTAGATGACCATATCTACTAGCAAGTGATTTTACCTGGCTGCTGATGGTCACGCCTTGAGTTTTATCATTCTTTCATTTAAAAAACATTCTCACTTTCATCCTAAAATGGCTTTCCATCGGTCTGTGTGGGAGACAGCGCATGTTATATTAAACTAAGAAACAAAACACTTGATCTAACAATTACAAAGCTAAGAAATAATTCAAACGATCCACTTATAAATTAAACAAAACAATAAAAAAAATTTACAATATGCATTTTGTAAATGTCTATTAAACACAGAAAAAACCCCCCAGGAAAATAAACCTTAAAAACGTGAACTGCACGAGGCTAGGTATTTAGCACTTCATCGTAAAGAGGTAGTGTCCACTATATACAGGAAGTGATATCCCCCATTGGCTCTGAAAGTCTTTTTTTTTTTTTTTTAAAGAAAGCTTAGAAATAGTTACAAAAATAGCAATTTTTCTAAATGATTTGATTGATCATGTTTTCTTCAATTTGCATTTAAAGGATATGCATAATACTGTAAGGATTTGTTGGCAAGTAGTCCGTTAGTCACATAGCACGTATAGCTTCCAAGTCAAAGAAAAAGCCTGGTTTCTTTGTGCAACTAGAATGCTGAAACTCATGTAGCATCAGTTATTAAGAAAGTGCTGAATGATCTTTTATTTGTAGTTTAAAAATCAACTTCACGAGCCTATTATCTGGCTTTAAAAACAGGTGAAGGTCACAAGGTGAAATTGTCAGGATCCGACTAAGATTTCCATAATGTGGTCCAAATCGTTTAGATCTGTCCTGCATACTTGTATGTTGTTGTTTGAGGAATTATTGCACAGTGTATAGAATTTAAGAGGTTCTTCGAAAGTAGGTTGCACCCTTGGGGAAACCAAGAAAGAAAAATTTACATCCGAGTCATACATTGATGTGTCAATGTCATCAAAAATGTCATCCACAGATAAATCTTTTAAGTAACTGGTAGAGCTGGTAAGTTCAAAGGAACCGAAGATGCATTCGGCTCCTTTAGGGTCCGGTTTTTCAGTTTTGAGCCCATTTTCAGCAGGTTTTGAAGACTCCTCTGCAACAGGTCCCAGAGATGGAATAGGACTGATATCTTCAACAAAGTCTAGATCTTTGAGGATTGAGGAAATTGCAGAAGACATGTCATCATCTGTGACTTCCATCAAACTTTCCACTGGATTCTCACCGGGACAGGAATCCCTAGTGAAGTCGGTGTTGATTCCAAAAGGAAGATTTAAGGAGCTCTCCAAGAATTCGCTTCCTGTGTACATTAAACTGTTGTTGGTAATATCATTCGCCACGACCCCTGGAAGCTGGCTGGCTTCCTGCCGCGTTTCCTCCTGAATCTGACGAACTGTATTGGCTATGAGAACAGAGCGGTGCAGATTAGGCTCCGCCAGCATTTTATAGCTTTGCAGTTTGTTGAGGCACATGTTGAGCACCAATTGCCTTTGATGACTGTATGGCATACTTCGGTTGCAATCTGAGGCACAAGGAAAGTCAGTCATGGTCTCTTCACAATCATTTAACTTGCGTTTCAGTCCTCTACCAAGCATGGGTCTGCAGAAACAAAATGGTGATGGCTCTGTTATGCAGGGAAGAAAGAATGATGTCAATGATATCGATCTAATTATCATAAAAAAAAATAATAATCAGGTACCTACCTGATCAACAGTTATTTTCAGTTACCATCCTACTGTAAAACATACTGGGAAGAAAAACACACCTTGTATGAAAACTACATTGCACTGTCCCCAAACCACCACTAGAAGATCTGAAAATTAAATTCTACCTCTACAGTAGTAATTACCGTATTTTTCGCACTATAAGAAGCACCCTCAAAGTTCAAGATAGAAAGTTAGGTAAAAGAAAGAAAAAAAACCGGAGACAGCCATTCAGATATCAAATGAATATATTCTATATTCCTCTGGCCAAAGGGCCAGTGCCGGGAGGGAGGTCTTTGCTGCAGCAGTGTGTGCAGGGCAGAAACTTTAGCATGTGTCTATACTATAGCAATACCAACCTATGTGGTTACAATCTGCCCATGAGCAACTATTTACATATGGGAGGAGATTTCGAATCTGCCACAAAATTTATGTATTGCAATGCAGAATGTTAATGTAAATACACAACTCATCCCAATTAATTGTAAAATGTGTCTCTCCATAAGTCGGTCAGTGTATTTAGAGAATGAGTACTGCTAGTGCTAATGCAGATAAGATCTCCATCTTGGCAGTGGCTTTTTGGCTTGGCTGGAGGAAATGGAACACATTTCAGTTTCCTGGGATGCAGAACTATTGCTCTCTGGATGGTTGGGACTAGAAAAGGAAAAAAATAAGTTTACATATTCGGACCATAAGACGCTGGGACATTTCCCATTGATCTTTATGGTAAAAAAGTGTCTTATAGTCCGAAAAATACAGTTTTCCCACACAGTATCTGGATTGAAGAATCTTATTTTACTAGCTACGTGGAAAAAAAATGAATTTGCACATAGGACTAAATCAGCAGAAGAAACCTGCAATTCTAGAATACAATCACAGAATTGGAAGCAAAGTTTACCTGTCAAGTGTAATAGATGCTTAGTAATAACTTTCACATTTTATGTAAAGCTGGCCATACACCTTCAGATTTCCTTCAGATCAGACCTACCAACAACCATGTAGTATAGTGTCCTCCCTGATAG
>CM070043.1:2045502-2059933 GCA_036250615.1 Ptychadena robeensis
ACACACTGCTAAGTCACATACACACACACTTTTGTACATAACCCACACACACACAGTGTCACTGAAGGCGGGCACACTGCTAAGTCTCATACACACTTTTTTGTACATAACACACACACACAGTGTCACTTATAGCGGACACACTGCTAAGTCACACACACTTTTTTGTACATAACACACACACACACACACACACACAGTCACTTATAGCAGACACACTGCTAAGTCACATACACACACACACACTTTTTGTACATAACCCACACACACACACACACACAGTGTCACTTATAGCAGACACACTGCTAAGTCACATACACACACACACACACACACACTTTTTGTACATAACCCACACACACAGTGTCACTTATAGCGGACACACTGCTAAGTCACACACACACACACACACACACACACACACACACTTTTTTGTTTTTTGTACATAACCCACACACACAGTGTCAGCGGACACATTAGACTCACACACATGTGAGCAGTGCTGAGTGTTAGAGAAGTACGTTGCTGAGCCCCGGTCAGGGTGTATTGGGTGACATGACACTGCTGTCCCTCACCTCTCAAGCAGCAGCTAGTGACTCCTCTCTCCGGGTTCTGCTCCCCGCCTCGGGCGACAACTTCCACACTGAGGGCCCCGCTGCTCCTCACATCACGTCCGGACCCCAGAGCCCCAGGCCACCGGGCACGCTGCCTTCCCCCCGAACACTGCGCATCCGTGGCGGCCGCTGCCAGCAGCACCAGGCATAGAAAGTACGTGAAGGATCCCCAGCTGATTGACGGCCCTTGTCAGGTGCGCCGTCGCTGATTGGACCAAGGCGGGAGAGGGCAGCACAGCAACCATTTTCTCATTGGTCTAAAGGGGTGGGCACAGGGTGACAGGCACTTTGCGCATATAGGACGGCCAATAAGAGAGCAGGGCTGGTTCGGTGGCGTCAGAGTGACGCAGAGGCGATGTGTTACCTCAGAGAGGCTGACAAGTGCTCGGTGGTGTGTTATCTGTGGTGACTGAGGAGGGCATGTCGCTGTGTGTGGCGAATGGAAATAATATTGTACACCATGAGCGAAAGAGTATATGTGTGTGTCTGTGTGAATGTACTTTATGAGGTGAATCAGTGCTGAGGAGGAACCTGTCCTTTAAAATTGCTGTCATTTTTTGTAACAGATTCAAAACCGCTGGAATCATTCCTGAGGGAGTTTGGTCACGAATATGATGACATCAAACGGTGCAGATTTATTTTCTACCATCCCACACGTAAGCACATATATCGATTCTGAACGACCCTGTTTCCCCGATGATAAGGCGATGTCTTATATTTTGTGAAACGCCTGAATATGCCCAAGGCCTTATTTTCAGGGGGATGTCTTTTTCTGATCACTCTGTGCCAATCATTGTCCCTTTTGATCACTCTGTGCCATTCATTGTGCCCTTCTGATCACCCTGTGCTAAACATTGTCCCCTTCAAATCACTCTGTGCCAATCATTGCCCCCTTCTGATCACTCTGTGCCAATCATTGCCCCCTTCTGATCACTCTGTGCCAATAACAGACTCCGTTATGGCAGGGATCAGCATCTTGCTTGTCCTTCCTGCACTGCAGCCAGCCCTTACGGAGGCACACAGTTACCCATTGTAACACCCAAATGGGAGATTGGGGCAGGGGCAGGTATCGAAAGGCGGATCAGCTGCAGATGGCAGGATGATCGGCCAGGATGACGGCTAATTCACCAGCTTCTCCATTTAAAGTAATGGCCGACACACAAAGAGTGTCTGGCCAAATCTCGGAGTTGCGTGATGATGTCATCATGCACGACCAGGAGCTGTCGATCTGCCAGGCAGATCTAAACATGTGTGGGCACCTTTACAATCTGCTTGGAGACTAGGTACTGCCCTCCTCCAGACAGAGGGGTTAAACATACCTCCCTAGGCCCTCTTAGCCAGAGTTGGGGTGAGCTCCTGATCCAAGTTGCTTCCAGCCAGCGTGTCTCACCCCCTGGAGCACTGGGCTCCCACCTTTCCTGGGTTTCTCCCTTGGTCTAGCGCCAGGGATCCAAGAACCCCCATCCATGGTGAATGAAAGGGTCGTCCCCTGGACCAGGACCACCTTCTCTCAATATTGCCCGAGCAGATGGACACAGAACACCGGTAGGTGCTTGAGATAGGCAGGATTCCTCCCTTCTGCACCTCATATCGGACCGCTCTTTGTTTTCCCTGACTGCTGGATTGTGACCCCATCCCACTGGGAAGAGAAGCCATCAGTCGCCCTGCAGCTGGTAGTGTGTTTGGAACTGTAGTCCCTAAAGTTGTGTGCCCCATTATCGGCCTTGGGTTTGGTGTGAGCCTGTAAATACTATCCCTACAGTAAAGCCTTGTACATATCCCCTACCTGTGTGACTACTTTATTGTGTGCTTGGTGAGTGACCGAGTTGGGCCTAGGACTATGCGAAAAGAATCTGGGTCTACTGGCGCACTAACAGGTCCAGCCAGCCGCCCCCAATACAGTAAAAGAAGAAAGCTGTGGTTTCCAGAGGCAAAAACTGCAAATGTGATCCCAGGACACTAATCACTTTTGACGCTAATGCATGCATGCCTCTAAATTCCAAATTCAATGGAATTGTGAACAATACAGAAGTTTCCTAAACCAATGTGTCAGGCATTTTCATTGGGGTATAGCATTTATATACATTAAATATATATTCTAATATTATGTATCTGATGGTATATAGTTAACCTTCTGAGCGTTCTCCCCGAATTAACTCGGGCTGAGTTTCATGCATCATGAAACTCAACCCCAGTTAGCCGGGGGAACGCCCGAGGTCTCGCCGTCTTCTGACGGCGGTCGGGAGCATCGGCATGTATGCCGATGCTTCCGGGTCCGCCCCCGATCGCGTCACCGGTGACGCGAAGGGGGCGGGGGTAGGCGGCGCCATAGACCTCCATGTAAATGGAGGGGCGTCGCCTTTCTCCAGCATAAGTCCGGCGTCTCCAGTGACGCCGGGCTTATGTAAAAAACCTTCAGCTAAGCAGGCAATCGCCGTGGCATGGTTTTGAAAAAACAGAGGGTTAAAAGCCATAGTTATACCATTACTCCATTTTTGTACAATAGTAAGTCTGTATAAAGGTCAACACAGAGCGAAACGGAGTTTAGTTCAGGAAAGGCGACTTACCCCGACATCTGCCGCCGATATCTTTCCGGGAGGCTAACGTGATGACGTCATCACGTTTAGCCTCCCATTGCATTCTGGGGCCCTTCAATCGGCTGGGCACCCTTTGTGTGCCGGCCATAAGCTGCAATGAAGCCGCCGCTTCATTGTAGCTTATGGCATCGGCTCGCGCCGGCCAGAGATTTTCCGACATGTTGGATCTCTGGCCGGCCGAGAAGTGGGGCGACAGCACATGCCGATTAGCGGACGATTTTTAACCTGACCGACGGCGAGAGCGTGCACGCCCGTCGGTCAGATTAAAATCCGGCCGTTTATCGGCATGTGTATGGCTAGCATTACTCTAAGTACAGGATAGCCATTGTGTCCTATTTGGTATGAATACATCATTGGGTGAGAATGTCTGAGGACGTCACCTAAATGTGGATCCTGGTCTTAAATATGTCAGGATGCGTCTTTGCATTTATATATTATGGCCCTTGAGGTCAAAAGGTCTTATAACATTTTAGGTATATATTAATGGCGAAGCGCCATATGGCATTTAGCTTACTCATATAAAGAAAGGGTTCATCATGATGCGTTATCTAAAGGCCTGCCCACTTCTGATCTAAGATACACCTCTTTGCTTGAAGGTAATTGGAGAATTCAGAGAGCAGAAGGCATGTGTCTTAGATAAGGTTTTGGTACTTGTTATGTTATGGACGGGGTAGGAAAAAAAAACAAAGAAAAAGGGAACAAAAGGAGAAAAGAAAAAGAGCAGAACTACAGAAGAAACCTCTTCCCCGTCAACCATAACAGACGCTTCCTTCTACAAAGAGATCCTGGGTCATGGTAAGGAATATTTACCTTTGTATCTCCAAACCAAACACTGAGGTAATAGCTAGTTAACGTTTGCCTCTTTGCAGAGCTTAGAGTTAGGATAACTTATGATAACTGAGTTTGCTTGATAAAAGTGAACATCATCAATTAAATAAGTTATATATAAGTTCAGAGAAAAACCTCTGTTGGGGAAATTCACCCCTAATTGGTATCACGTCAATTTCTGTTGGAGAATATATTTTCCTATCTGAGAGTCTTGGCGTAGTTTTGTAGAAGTGTCACCCATACTACATTTGCCTGTGTGTAGCCAGCGTGTTTGTTGCCATTTGCATACCACAAATTCTTGGGTGTAATATTACTGTGCTAGGTGTGTTGGAGACACCTTGTGGTGGTAGCTCATTCTGTTCAATTGATTTTCAGTGTTTTTATTATTCCGTGTGTGTAAATAAATTATATATTTTCATAATTGCTTGTCCGGGTTTATTGTCTGCAAAATAAGACTATGATACCAATAAATTACTTGAGGTGTTATATCATCTCATCTCTAAATCCTTTGGAGCTGAGCCGTTTATTTGATAGTTCCTAAAGATTTATAAGTTGCCGTTTATAAGTAGAGATGGTCGAAATGAATAAAATTCGATTCTACTTAAATTTCGAGTTTCCCAATCGAATTTCAATTCTACTGCGAAATTTCGACTTTTTTTAGTTGAAAATTCGCATAATGCCAATATATTTGCCATAAAAAAAACACTCGAAAAATTCGCAATAAAGCCTAAAATTCGCCATAAGGTCAAAAATCCATAAAGGTGGAAAAATTTGGATTTGATGTCTGAGCTATATAGGAGAATCAGGTAATAGTAGCAGAGCTTTACAATCAGAGGATGAGATTTTTTAAAACCCAATTTTTACACAAAACTTGGAATGTGAGAGCAAAACTTATTGTTTCAAATGGTTCCCCAACCCTTCTCTACATCTCCAGGCAATGGCCCCCAAAACCCCTTCTCTACATCTCCAGCAATGTCCCCCCAACCCTTCCTCTACATCTCCAGCAATTTGTCCCAACCATTCTCTACAACTACAGCAAAGTCCCCCCAAACCTCTTTTCCTACATCTCCAGCAATCCCCCCAACCCTTTCACATCTCCAGCAATGTCCCCCCAACCATTCCTACAATCCAGCAAGGGTCCCCCCAACCCTTCTCTTACATCTCCAGCAATGTCCCACCACAAACACTTCTCTTACAATCCAAGCACATTTGTCCCCCCCAACCCGTCTCTAAAATCCAGCAATTGTCCCAAACATTCTTACATCTCAAGCAATGTCACCCCAACCCTTATCTAATTCTTTTTCCAGCAAGGTACCCCCCAACCACTTCTTACATCTCAGCAATGTCCCCCAACCATTATCTACAACTCCAGCAATGTCCCGACCCTTCTCTTACCATCTCGCATGTCCCCCCCAAAACCCGTCTTCTAACAACTCAGCAATGTCCCCCCAACCCTTCTACATCTCCAGTAATGTCACCCCAACCCTTCTCTACATCTCAAGCAATGTCCCCCACCCCTTCTTAATCCTCCAGCAATGTCCCCCCCAAACCCTTCTCTACATCCTTCCAGCCATGTCCCCCCAACCTTCTCTACATCTCCAGGCAATGTGCCCCAACTTCTCTACATCTCAGCCATGTTCCCCAAACCCTTCTCTACATCTCCAGCAAGGTCCCCCCAAACCCTTCTCTACAACTCCAGCCAATGTCCCCCAACCCTTCTCTACATCTCAGCAATGTCCCCCCAACCCTTCTCTACATCTCCAGCAATGTCCCACCCAAACCTTCTCTACATCTCCAGCAATGTTCCCCCCCCAACCCCTTCTCTAATCTCCAGCAATGTCCCACAACCCTTTCTCTACATCTCCAGCAATGTCCCCCCAAACCACTTCTCTACATCTCCAGCAAGGTACCCCAACCCCTTATCTACATCGCCAGCAAGTCCCCCCAACCCTTATAATCTCCAGCATGTCCCCCAAACCTTTCTACAAACTCCAAGCAATGTCAACCCCAACCCCCTCTCTACATCTCCAGCATGTCACACCAACCCTTTCTCTACATGCTCCGCAATGTTCCCCAACCGTCTCTACATCTCCGCAATGTTCCCCAACCCTTGTCTACATCTCCAGCAATATCAACCCACCCTTCTATTACATCTACAGCAATGTCCCCCACAATTCTATACAACTACAGCAATGTCCCCCCAACCCCTTCTCTACAACTCAGAAAAGGCAATGTCCCCAAACACTTCTCTACATCTCCAAGCAATGTCCCCCCAACCCCTTCCTAACAAACTCCAGCAATGTCCCCCCAACCTTCTATACAACATCCAGCAAATTGTCCACCCAACCCTTCTCTACAGCTCAGTAATGTCACACCACCCTTCTCTACATCTCCTGCAATGTCCCCCCAACCCTGTCTACATCTCCAGGCAAGGACCCCAACCCTTTCTACATCTCAGCAATGCCCCCCCACCCTTCTTACATCTCAGCATGTCCCCAACCCTTCTCTACAATCTCCAGCAATTGTTCCCCAACCCTTCTCTACATCTCCAGCAATGTCCCCACAACCCTTCTTTACAACCTCCAGAAATGTCCCCCCCAAACCCGTTATACATCTCCAGAAATGTCCCACCAACCCTTCTCTACATATCCAGCAATGTCCCCAACCCTTCTCTATCATCTCCAGCAAGGTCCACCCAACCCTTCTTACATATCAGCAATGCTTCCCCAACGCTTCTATACATCATCCCAGCAATGTTCCCCAAAACCTTCTCTACCATCTTCCAGCAAATGTCCCCCCAACCACTTCTCTACAACTCCAGGAATGTCCCCCCCAACCCTTATCGAACATCTCCAGCAATGTCCCACCCCAAACCTTCTCTACATCTCCGCAATGTACCCCCCCAACCCTTCTCTCATCTCCAGACAATGTCCCCCCAACTCCTTCTTACATCTCCAGCAATGTTCCCCCAACCCTTCTATACATCTCCATCAAAGTCCCCGACAACCATTCTCTACATCCTCAGCATGTACCCCCAAACCGTCTCTACATCTCCCGCCCAATGTCCCCCCAAAACTTTCTTACATCTCCGCAATGTCACCCCAACCCTTCTCTACATCTCCAGCAATGTTCCCCCCACCCTATCTCAACTCAAGCCATGTCCCCCAACCTCTCTACAGCTCCAGCAATGCCCCCAAACCCTTCTCTACAGCTCCAGCAATGTTCCCAAACACCTTCTTTCTACCACTCCAGCAATGTTCCCCAAATCCCTTCTTCTAGCATCTCCAGCAATATCCCCCAAAACCCTTCTATAATCTCCAGCAATGTCCCCAACCTTCTCTACAAACTACAGAAATGTCCCCCCCAACCCTTCTCTATCAACGCCAGCAATTTTTCCCCCCCAAGACCTTCTCTACATCTACAGAAATGTCCCCCCCCCCCCAAACCCTTCTCTACAACTCCAGCAATGTCCCCCCAACCCTTCTCACAACTCCAGCAATGTTCCCCCCAAAACCTTCTCTACAATCTCAGTTAATGTCCCCACAACCATTTCATCATCCTCTGCACTGGTCCCCCAAAACCCTTCTCTACATCGCCAGCAATGTCCCCCCAACCTTCTCGACCATCTCCAGCAATGCCCCCCCAACCCTTCTAGACATCTCCGCAATGTCCCCCCAACCCCTCTCTACAACGCCAGCAATGTCCCCCCCCAACCCGTTTCTAACATCTCAGCAATGTCCCCCCAACCCTTCTCTACATATCCAGCAATGTCCCCCAACCCTTCTCTAAATCTCCAGCAAGTCCCCCCAACCCTTATCTACAAACTCCAGCGATGTACCCCAACCTTCTCTACATCTCAGCGATTGTCCCCCCAAACCCTTCTCTACATCTCCGCAATGCCCCCCAACCCTTCTCTACATCTCCAGCAATGTTCACCCCAACCATTTATACATCTCCAGCCATGTCCCCCCAACCCTTCTCTACATCTCCAGCAATGTTCCCCCAAACCATTCTCTACATTCCAGACAATGTCCCCCCAACCCTTCTCTACCTCTCCAGCAATGTCCCAACCAACCTCTCACATTCTCCAGGGGGCAATTGTCCCCACAAACCACTTACTCTACATCTCAGCAATGTCCCCCAAACCCTATCTACAATCCAAGCAATGTCACTCAACCCTTCTCTACATCTCCAGCAAGTCCCCCAACACTTTTCTCTACATCTCCAGCAATGTTCCCCAACCACTTCTCCTACATCTCCAGCATGTTCCCCCCACCCTTCTCACCATCTCCAGCAATATCCCCCCAACCTTCTCTACATCGCCAGCATGTCCCCCAACCTTACTACAAATCCAGCAATGTCCCCCCAAACCTTCTCTACAACTCCAGCAATCGGGCCCCCCAAACCTTCTCTACATCTACAGCAATGTCCCCACAAACCATTATCTACATCTCCAGCCAACTGTCCCCCAAACCCTTCTCTAACTACAGCATGTCCCCACACACCTTCTCTACATCTCCAGCAATGTCCCCCAACCTTCTCTACATCTCCAGCAATGTCCCCCCAACCTTCTCTACCATCTCAGCAAATGGCCCCTAACCTTCTCTAAAACTACAGCAAGTCCCCCCAACCCTTCTCTACAAACTCCAGCAAATTTTTTGTGAGGATACCATTTTCAGGGGCTTTGACAAAGCTGACAAAGTTGCTAGCACCATGCGAATTTTCCGCCAATGCGAATTTACGCCAATGAGGAATTTTCCCATCACTCCCGCATGAGAAAAAATTTTAAATGGGATACTCGCACGCGAAATAGCGGCCGGGCAAATCAAAAGCAAAGTTCTATTTAGTCGAATATCAGGATGATTTTCGACTTTTTCGGCGAATGACCCCATTCATATTCGATAATGCAAAGTTTCGGCGAAAAAGTCGAAAGTTCTAATAAAAATTCGACTGCGAATTTTTTGACCATCCCTATTTATAACGTCACTGAACAATTCATTGGTACTGCGTCATACCTCACTTGGGCCTCCCAATATGTAGAACAGAACAGTGACATTTTTAAATAATATTGATGAATTGATAGAAGCCATCTAATAAAATGTTTGATGATCCTAAACCAAGGTGCTATTGATGAAGCTACACTACACAAACTTGAGGACAGGAAAAAAAATGCTCTGTTGCAAATTTATAGCTGAGTTTCACATTTGGATTGCTTGATCAGAAAAGAGAACTCATAAGGCGTGCCATACACGGCACGGATTCGTGCCGGATTCTGGCGCGGATGGATTCCGGGCGCGTTGCACAGCGGATCAATCGTGCCGGAATACCATGCAGCCCACCTTGGCCCGTCGATCGCATCCGATGGATAAGGGGCACAGAATCGGATCCGAGGGAACCACCTGTGGTCTTTTCGGTACGATTTCTGCTCTGATAGGCGGGCGTTGCGGTCCGGGAGGCGAGCCATCGGACCGGACCCTCCGGATCGGCCGTAAAGGTGGGATGCCACGATGGATTCCCTAAATATGGCAATCGTTCTCACCTGTGGATGCCGGCGGATCGACGGAATCAATCGGGGGTGCTGAATCGATCAGACAGGGAATCCGTTGCCGTGTATGGCTAGTATGACAGTTTGGCAAATTGGGAGCTCTAGGCTCGAGGACATAAAAGGGAACTCCAGGAAGGAGGAAGTGCTGGTGTATGGGGACAGGTGCCGGTGAGGCGAGCGTGCACCCCTGACCTGTGGAGGAAAGTGTGGGGAGCGTACAGGTGGCTCCTTAGCAAAACAATCCATGTACATTGTCCGGAACTGTGCCAATTGCCTTTCCGGTCACAGTTGCAGCTGCGCCAGGAGAAAGTGGGGTGGCCCCTTACCACCAGAGCTGAGAGGTAAGTCCGTGCCCAGGAGTGGAAGGCAGTCAGGGCCAGGTGGATTGCAGGAGAGTCCCCAGGTTTACTTCAAAAGGCTATTGGCTGGGGCTCTGGAATATTCCAGCATCTTGGATTGCCACCGCTGCAGTGTGGTGTGAGCCATTAGAGACTGGGCCTTTATCTGCTACCATTTCGTTACAAGCTGTTACAAGTTGCACGGGCAGTTGGTTCTTAGTTGACTATCCCTGGGCCTACTCCGATACAAGTCTATTACTACTAGGAAGAAAGATGACATTCTGAAAACGTATGTCTTTACTGCAGGAATTCTCGACTTTTGCTGTTAATTGCCCACAGATTGCTGCCACAGATCTTAACATGCCTGAACAAATACACTATATTATACAAAAGGGGGCTGGGGATGGGATCAAAATAATCACCAAACACAGCTCAGAATGTCCTCTGGAAACCCAGAGGCTAGGGGGCCAACCAATTCCATAACAAAACATCTATAATTAGTAAACAGATGTAGTAGTTCAGTAAAAAAATCAAATTTAATAGTCCATGAGTCAATAATGGTGGAAAAGGTCTTGATGCATCCAAGTGTAAATAACAATTAGCGTTTTAGACGCTGCGCGCTCAAATCATCAATGAATGAAGTGTCTTCCTTGTTTGCCCAGACAGTTCAGGGGCATGAGGTCTTATGATGGTTAGGTACCCGGACGTACGTTTTGTTCGCTAGAACTTCTTCAAGGGGTAGATGTTCAAAGGGCAGACACTAAATTGATAAAGCATGGCGGCATCATAAACGGGTGCACAAATGCGTATAGGTCGCGTCAACGGGACTCAGTAGTGGGCAGTAGAACGGGGAGCCCCTCCTCACAAGGGTGGGGTCTCATTCACCAGGGAGGCAAAGTGGAATACCGTCAATCACGTAGTCAAGTAGAGTTTTTTTTTTAAAGGTAATGGTAATGTCCAATGCAGTGTGTAGTAATAGACGTAGTTTCCCAGGTGGGTAAATAGTGTGTCCCGGTCGGCTGCCTCGAAATACTCTATTACTCAGCCTGTCCCATCATTAATTTGAGATGCAATCAATCCTCATGTTTTGTCATTCCCATTTAACTCTTTCTTAAAGGACATTGTGGAATTTTTATGGACATTGAGTTTGCTCAAAACAATGATCTAGAATAGAGAAACAAGATGGCACCAGTTGAGATGGAGACTGTTAATGGCTCAACCTAATTATCTAGGTCTTAGAGAATTCAAAAAAATCTCAAATATAGCGCTCTATCTCTTTATAATCTCCAATATTCAAGATTCTTTTACATCAGTGCCCGGAACTACCGTGCATTGCGTTTGCAATATGCACATGTAAAAGTGCCGATCTGCGCAATGAAGGTAATTGTAACGATCTGCGGTCAGGCTCGGAGTCCAGTAGCTGAAACAGTAATAGCAGGATCAACAGGTATCCAGAGGGAGCAAGCAAGAGCGTGATCAAAAACAAGTGTGGGTCTAAAGCCGGTGGTGTCGAGTCACAAAGGAGCAAGATAAAGAGTTGTTGGGTTGTCAAAGCAAGGGTCGGTACATGAAGATGATCATAAGCAGGAGCAGGGATAAACAGGAAGCTAGACACTGGCTGGAAGCACAATAATCTGGCATTGAAGCTAAGCAAGGACCTGGCTTTTATAGGAAGTCCATGGGAGGGACTATAGGGTTCAGGGTTCAATGAGTACTAGGTAAGAAGGTGCCTTTGTATAAGGTATCGGACAAGGTACTGAACAAACATTTCGGTGGCTCACGGGATAGAGCTGCAGCCAGACACCGAAGTGTCCCTGGGTTTGGATCCTGACAGTAGTAATGACTGGAGATTATGAATTTATTGTGAATATTATGCAAAAAATCATGATATTAAGCTACTAAGTTTCCAGTCATTTTGGGCATTCCTTGGTTTTCTGCCCACTGGAGGTCACGCACTATAACATTTGCTTCATTTATTGCCCATATGACCCATTGAGTTGGCTACCTGGGGCAGAAATACAATTTGGTTGCATTTATTCTCTGCCTGACCCAGAATCAAAGGTTCTTAAAGAGTAACTCAATGAAAATGTATGAACGGTTTCATCAGACCCTGTTCTTCATTGAAAAGAAAGACTATCCCTGCGGCCATGCATTGACTACAGGGAATTAAACAAGATTACAGATAAGAATCACTGTCTCGTCCCTTTAATCCTAGAACTTTGTTCAGCTAAACTATTTACTAAATTAGACTGAAGAGAAGCTTACAAACGTATTGTTTGTTCATGAGGGAGATGAATGGAAGACTTTAGAACCAGGTATGGGCAGCATGAATCCGCACTAACTAATGTACAAAAATTCTAAGATTTGCTAGATTTGCTTTTTTATTATTAGAGATTTATAAGATGTTTATTATTGCGACAATCAGCCTACAAATAAAGGTGAACCCTTCTTCTGGTAACAGGAGGCACGGGCTGCATTCAACAAATGAAAGACTCTGTTTACTTCTGCATCCATCCTACCCGATGGGGGTCATGTATCATCAAGCCACATCAGGGTAAGGATATTGCATTATGATTTTTTTCAAATTTGGAACAGCTTCTACACAGCCCTAGGTGTTAATATCAATTTATCATCTGATTTTTAGCCCCAATCTGTCAGACAGAGAGAAACAATCACACTCTTGAACAATACCTGTGGTGTTTTGTAATGTACCTAGGTGATTGGATGGAGCACCTACTAACTGCTGAGTTTGCTTGTTTTTCTTGAACGTGTTAAGCTAGCCATACACGGCACGGATTCCCTGGCTGATCGATTCAGCACCCGATGGATTCCGGCGATTCCGCCGGCATCCACAGGTGAGAACGATCAGCCAATTAGGGAATCCGATCGTGGCAGCCCACCTTGTACGGCCGGATCCGGGAGGGATCTGTGTCCGATGGATCGCCTCCCTGACCGCAACGCCCCCTGATCAGAGCAGAATCGGACCCGAAAAGACCAACAGGTTGGTTCTTCCTCGGATCGGATTCTGTGCCCCTGATCCATCGGATGCGATCGGACGGGCAAGGTGGGCTGCAGGGAATTCCGGCACGATGGATCCGCGTGCACGCGCCCGGAATCCATCGCGCCAGAATCCGGCACGAATCCGTGCCGTGTATGGCAGCCTTAATTATGCAGTGTGGCTTTTCTCCTAAGACTAAACTTAGCCTCAAGTGTGGCTTTTCTCCTAAGACTATAATGACCCACATTTGTGGGAGTATTTTGTAGTACAGTATCTCATAGAAAATTTTGATACTCAAAGGAAACTAAAGGTTTTCTGACAAATGAAGTGGGGCGTACTCATTTATGCTGGGCACTGTACATTTTTACCAAGTACATTCTTTTTCCGTTATTTATTCTAACCTCTGCAAATAAGCAGAAATAGAAAGAAATATACTTTACCAAGGAGGCAGTGGATTTGCAGATAGAAAGGATGTCAGCTAATCGGATGTCCCTATGTACCCCCCCCCCTCCCCCCCAGCAAGTTTGCAATTCTTTTTTCACTCTCTCCCTAGCTCTCTTTTCACTCTCTCCCCACCCTCTCTCTAGCTGCATGCATAACTTTTTAACAACAATCTTATGTGTAATGCACGCCAACCTCAACTTCAACTTCTCCAATCATTTCCAAACAAGAAGGCAGGCTAGTAGATGTGTGAAAGGTAATGTTTACGCAGATGGATGGCAGTATTGTACAACTTATTAATATTTCATAAATAATATTAAATCCCAGAAAAACTTAAAAAATCTCGGTCATAAATTAAACTTTGAAGGACTAACTTTGACATCTTCCCAATTAAGAAGTCTTAAGCTGGCCATACACCTTCAGATTTCTCTGTCAGATTTCCATCAGATCAGATCTACCAACAACCATGTAGTATAGTGTCCTCCCTGATAGAATACATAGTGATTGGAAGGTGTAGAAAGGTCCTCATATTACATGGTTTTGGTAAAACAAAATCTGATCTGAAGGAAATCTGACAGAGAAACACTGTCGTTATTTGAAGGACACGTTTAAAGCTTCCTAGATGCTCTTCAGTGGCAGAAAGGCTTTAAAGAAGCTTTAAAGCAAAGACCTTTGTAAAAAATGTACTCAAGCTTTAAAGACTGAAAAACATCCAGGAGGGAGGGGGTGAGCATCAAGAAGCCACAGGAGGTCACCTGGCCCTGCAGGGTGCCTGGACAGGTGGGATAGCCACTCCCAGGTTGTTGTTTTTTTTTAAAGACAAAAAAAAGAGTGAAAAAAGTATTGCAAACTTGCTGCAGTCGCTTTCAGAGCTTCACCATTGAATTCAGTGGGGTCTTTTAACGACCAAACGACCCTCTGAACGCGTCAGAAGGCGTTCAAAAAACTTAGAGAAAACATATTGCATGAATAACAACAGTACATTTTCTGTTCTTTAACCTTCTTAGGGATTGTTTCCACTAGCGCGGAACTGAGCGGTTAGGTGCGGTTCTAACCGCGCGGTTCGGTGC
>CM070043.1:2064049-2078459 GCA_036250615.1 Ptychadena robeensis
TGACCTGTCCTATATGTCTAGGTTTTACAAAAAATTTAATTCTCCACCGCATGCACTAAGAGCAATCTTTCCATTCAAAAATTGTAGTGGTTTTCGAAAGTCAGACATTAACGTTGTGCCGTGTGCTTTTATAAACGGCATGGTTTTTACTGCATGCACTTGTTGGGCAGTTACAGCCAAATTTCCAGATTTACCGGTGTCCTTCAACATCTTCAGCTGCGGGAGGGAAAACTGTGCTACTTTTTTCTCTACATTTCTGTGTGCTTTTAAAGTGCCACTGAAGGGCTGTTGCAGGAGACAAACTTCCTGTCTGCACATTCGAATTTACCCGCCAACTTTCTAAAGCGTTGTACACACGGCCAATTTCTGCGGCTGGACACACAGCCCTTATTTCTTCTTTATAAGGAGGAAGGACACAACCGGCGATGCCTCATTGCTCCTCCCCTATAGGGCCCCAGGGCCATTATTTTAAATTACATTACAGCTGTCACACTAGACTTTTCATGTGAGATAGTCTATATAAGAAAATGCCCCCTGGCCTTTAGGTAGTAACTTCTACTTAACCCTGTGGACCTATGTAAGTGTGCAGAACTTTTATCATCTTAGGTCAGTCCAAAAAACATTATTCAAAGCTAGAGCATATAGAATATAGTAAAAAAGACAATTTGTACAATTTTTAAACAGAAGTGGGTAGCAATGTAAATTGTGGTGCAGTGAGGAGTTTGGACCAGCTTTGAAAGTTAGTGGCTACCACTTCTTCATGGGTTTTCCTAAAATACTTACACCCCCTATGTCTGCATATAAGAGTTTTGGACTGGCCTGTAGTAGTAGTTCGGGAAGGCAATTATCCTTTATACGACAGGTTCTTTGCGATTGTTGGACACACACTGTCTTCAGGCTCACACCAAAACTAAAGCACTGTCCACTGAGCTAGTTAGGGGGATATAGACAAGTTTAGTGAAGGGATATTTAACAGTCTTACACTAAAAACCCTTAAGCAGGGATGGGGCACAGGCTTAGGAGCTAAGTTCCAAACAATGCCTAACCAGCGCTGGGAGTGGACAGAGGCAGCTAAGGCTCCCACCCAATAATGGTCCCTTGGAAAGAATGGTCTGGTTCCCGAGAGTGGTGTAACAGCTCTCTCTATGGAGGACCAAACAGCTTCAACGTTCCAGGGAAGCAAGCAATCAAGCAGAAGGCTCAGACTGTTCTGAGCAACATAATTTATAAAACTGGATAGGGGCTGGCCAGTGGCACTATGAGCAGACTTTGAGATATCAACAAGTAATGGGAGGGGGGGGGGGGGGGGGGGGGCCTGGGTTGACCCCACACTCAACCCGCACATGCCTAGCAAGAAATTACATTATTAAAGGCATACAATAATGCATAGCTTAAACCAATATGTGTATATTGGTACCATTTATTGGTCATACAGTAAACTCATGGTGAGCAATATTTGACTGCAGAAGTAGTGTATGCTTATTAAAAATGCAAGGAAAAGGATTACCGTCACAATATCTTCAAGGAATAGGTCTTTAAACAGAAGATTCAAAGACACCTTTTACCACAAATATTAGAACAGATGGCACCTCTCTTCATTACAAAGATTTAGGGTGACAGTTTATTTCATATACTAGCGCGGGGGGGGGGGGGGGGGGATGCTGGGGACAGATGTGCAGTGACCAGTTCCTTCATATAATACGCCTCACAGAATTTCCCTGAACAGCCCAAGAACCTGGGCGACTTTAGGAGGCCGAGGGGTCTGCAGGAGTCAGTAAGTATTGCACTTGTTCAAAGTGCTTCTAGGGAAGTATAGCCTATACAAGAAACGTCAACAATAAGCAGGATCCACATACAACGATGATGTCCAGTATTACGATAGAAAAGTATTTCATTCAATTTTAATGTCCATTAAAAAGCAAAAAAATCCCATGAGGTTGGCCAAGGTTGTCGCCTAAGTCCCTCACAGTGGGGCAAGCAGAGAATGGAAAGCAGGGCTGGTCCCAGAAATTGAAAAAAGTGATGTATAACCCCACATACTTGTATGTTTTAAAGTATGTTAGTTCTTCAGGGGGTCAAACTAGATATTCCGGGGATCTGGATGTGATCCAACATGGTCCCTGCATATCCGGACGGCCGATATACTTGCTATAGTGGGGAGGAACACGGGGCCACCCTTTGGGATGGCTGGGGCAGCTGAGTCGAAATTGTTAGCGTACGTTATCTGGTCTGTATAAAAATGCATATAGTGTGTCAGTAGGTAAGGTCTCCTCCAAGGTTCCCCAGGGATGCCCAAAAAAACGCAGTTGCGGTTTTATGTGGATCCGACTTATGTGTGACGGGTGAAGTATGGCTATACTTACCCTAGAATGCACTATTGAACAGTGGCAATACTTTACGGAATCTGCAGCCCGGCATAAAAGTCCCCATGGTTCTTGTTGTTTCGGGAAAATTCCGTGAGGCGGATGTATAGAGGGGACTGGTGGACTGGGATTAGGTCCCAGGCACATATTACCCGCATCCCCCTCGCTATATTATTTGGGATGTTGGTACCGAACGAGTTTATCATAGTTGTATATTCTGGGATAGTTGTTTTTTCGAGTTTATTTGAATGAAAGTTTGAAATGTTGATTTAAATTAAAATACAAAAAAGCATACAGTATAAAAAAAAAAAAAACTATTGATGCACTTGACAAAAATGTCCGTGGTCAGCTGGAAAATTGTTCATTCTGGTGGGTGGTGCTCCGTGCAAAATGGCAACACCCCATATCTGCCACAGAGAGGGACTGCGTCAAGAGGGCGCTTCATGGCCCTGACCAGACCAAGGTAGAAGAGGCCTTTCCAGCCTCGTACTGAGGCTTTCGCCATTCCAGGTTTAACTGGACTTATCGTACAGCCATGCTATTCCCCCTCACAATAGCATGATGTTTCCGGCCAGACTGGAAGAAAAGATACGTACACTTTAACTTGCCAAAAGGCGAGAAGAAGCGATCGTTAACAAGCGGGTGATGCTTTCCTCTAGTTGACCGGTTCAATGGAAATCCTTTTACTTGTTAGCTAGTCAGATCATACATCAAGGATGATCGGAGGGGCAGATTGTCCCGGATTCAGATCCAGATTGGTGGACGAGAACGAGACTGGAAAGGGCCAGGCATGGCAAGCGGGGGAGCGAAGTAAGGTAAGTAAGGAGACAAGGTAAGATATATATATTTTTATCTTTTCAGGGGTTGGAGTCCGTGGATTAAGACTGCTGCAGGAAAAGTTGAGGGTATAGGGTTTTTTGTTTTATTAGTGTAATCACTCTTTACTCCCCTGGTGTTTAAACGGTTTTGTGCTATTTGTGGGGGAGGGACATAGCGCTGTATGGGCAATCGCGGATCCCGTGCCCCTATACATCACTGGTGACATTAGACCCAGCGATGGGGGCTGGGGAAACCTCCATGGAGGCAGCGAGCTTTTCCAAGCCACATCACTGGATGCCAAAAGACTTGGGACGAGAGGATCTGTGAGCTGAGCGCCACAGGTCACTCACCATCGGCGATGTTTGCTGATCTGGCATGAGGCGAATAGGATCATTAGGCAGGGCAGCACAGGTACAGGACAATTAGAAGGAAAGGCAGGCAAGGGTTAAATGGGTAGCGATTTTAGAACACAGGAAATGATTGTAAAGTGGGAAAGACGTTTGATTCTGCTGTTCCGACCGCGATCCGATGCGTGCACGCTCCCTCATCCTTTGGGATCGGGTTGCACAGGAATCAGATGCAGCAACTAATAGGGTTGGGATAAAATCATCCGTCTCTCTGGATCGCACATTGATTCGACAGGACGGTAAATTTTAATCGATCCATGGGTTCTACGTGGAGACAGTGCCGGAGTAAGTATGAGCTGCACACAAAGGGGGCCGGGCCGTTTCAGCATAGCGGCGGGGGGACATGATGACTTCATCCGCCACTCCTTAGTGCGAAATGGATGGGGAATCAACGGGAATCTTACGTCTATTTCCCAGCTCAACCAGATGGCAATCAATGTCTTGGCAGGAGACAAAGACTGAACTGGCCATGTAGGGAAGGGCTGGATCCTTATATACGTGCAGTAGGGACATGATTGGTCAGGCCAGGACACATGACCAGCCTTTAAATCGTTGGAGGAAGCGACATGCGTGGCCTTAAGGAGAGTACTGCGAGAAACAGCAGCATGCTGTGGACCAGATTCCCAGCATAACCATAATATTTACGTTGAAAGGTGGCGCCCAGGACTGCAGGGGTAAGTAGGGGGGGGATCAGTTGGTGCACAGCGGCGCACCGTTACAACTATATATCTCCACATACTCTCAACCAGCGGTGTAGCTCAGAGCAGGACAGAAATACACCCAGCTGGCAAGCTGAATGGTTGTGTATGTCTGTCCCGGCTGAGCAGGACAGAAATCCTCTCTGCCGAGACATAGCTGACAAGCTAATGTGTGCTGTCAGGCTGAGCTGTGGGCGTCAGCTTAAAGCGGACTACACCAGGCATCTATTTTTCATGAATGGCACTAGAAGTGCCAATAATAGGGAGGAATGCAGTGAAAAAAACCAAAAAACGTACCTGTAATGAGCAATTTAGGAATATAATCAGCATTCTCTTCACTTCCTGGTTAATGGGCTCAGCAGAAACCGGCACCACGTGATTTCAGTGAGCTGCTTGAAAATTCCATAGAAGATCACTGAACGCCCCCAGTGGCCACCAGGGATATTGCACCACCATGTGTTTCATGTGTTGGCTTTACACTGAAAAACACGTGCTGCTGTGACGTGGTGCCAGGTTTGCTGAGCCCATTAACCAGGAGTGAAGAGGAATGGTGATTATATTCTAAATGCTCATTACAGGTATGTTTTGGTTTTTTTTTCACTGCATTCCTCCCTATAATTTGGGCACTCTTAGTTGCAGTCATGAAAAAAATAGAGATTCCTGGTGGTAGGTCCGCTTTAAGCAGATACACCTAGCTCTACATACAGCAAAAGCTGTGTAGAGATCATCACTCTGCACCTGATGTGCAGGGACTGGACCGATGACTGCTCCCCTGGCTCCTTTAACTGCCAGTCAGAGCTTGAAGTTGATTCCCCCCAAATAAGACGCTCTTGTTGATGGTGCGTCTTATAAGTCAGGTCGTTTTACATGGCGAAAAACATGGTACATTTTTGTAGCAAAGACTCTGCCTCACCAAAACACACCAAAGTAGACTTTAAAAATTCAGATTTATTATCAAACTATGTTACACTTAAATATACATAAGAACTACTTTTGAAAAAGTTCACTCAAAAAAATGAATGTACAACATAACAATATTTATATAAAAACAAATGAAACAAAAAAGCTACACATGTATGGATCAAGGACAAGTGCCAAAAATTGTACATACTTCTCTTAAAAGATCTCCAAACGGCAATTCCCCTTAGCAATGAATGATATCTCTGTACCTTAAACCCCCCATCATTTGCAAAAACGGTACCTTGGAATATTTCTGACCTATTCGGACAAGCTGCAGAGGAATTTAGAAATGGGGTCTGCAGTTATAATTAAAAACACACCAAATGTTCACTACTCCCTGATCCAGAGATCTTGAAGTCCTGGAGTTTTAAACATATACCAACAGTACGGTTAATATTTTGTTGTGAATATATACAGTGTTTCTCCGAAAGTAAGACAGTTTCATATAAATTTTCGCTCCCAAAGATGCCCTACGCCATGAGGAAGTGTACGACACAGGAGTATCAGGTTGGGGATCACTTAAAATGGCACAGGTGGGGGGGGGATCAGAGGGGGGGGAACAAAAATGGCACAGGAGACTCAGAGAGGGGGGGGGGGGGGGGGGGGGGGGGGGGGGGGAATCACCAGTTTAGTAACCCCTACTGATCCTCCCATGCCACTGCGATTGACCCCTCCGTTTCCCCCTGTCCAGAGATACAGTACCGTATCTTCGGGGATGCCTTATATTTCAGCGTGAGGCAAAAATGTAAGGGTGCCTTCTTTTCAGGGAAACAGGGTAGAAGGAGGAAGACATCGAAGGCACATTGATAAGAGTTCCCAGCCATATGACTTTTCAGCTCATCAACATAGTAAGTTATGTTGTGCGGACTTATTTTTTTTCATTATGCCAAAAGGAGGTTTGCAAAATTTCAACTAGCTGACATTGAAGGTTAATTGGTAAACCCCCAAACGTGTTTTCACCAAAATTGTTGGAGATATAGGGAAGGTTTGGAGGAACAAAATACTGCTCAACTAGATGTAGTTTTTGCATTATTTGAAATTGAAAGTTTCTACTTCACTTGTACACGTTCCTACATGTCCAATGATTTCATTGATAATAGCACATTTAGGGGCTTTGCAATCGACTCAAGTCAGCTAATCAAAATGTCATGCCGTGTCTAGAAAGAACTGGGGCAGAAAACTAGGCAGCCACAACACTAATTCATTTTTTATTTAAGTTCAGATATTTGCCTTCTTTTTCAGGTTTGTCCAACATTCAAATACTAAAAAACTCTTCAAAAGCTGCCTGCGTTAAGCAACCCCCAAGACATTGCTTGTGGACAGAAAAGGTCTAACCTATGCGACCAACAGGAATTCAAGGGGAACATCTTTGCAGATCTGCAAACACCTCTGGGTTTGTGACCTTTTTTTATTGTTAGAATTAGAGTTATTTTACAGGCAAGATACAAGGCCATTAGTACAGTTAAAGATGAACCAAAAGTCAGCAATACGGACACACTAACTAGAACATTAACAATGAAGTCAACAAATGTTTATGGCTACCTCCCAAGTAAACATTGCTAACAATGGATCCCAATGGCACAGAAAACAGATAAAAAAAAAAAAATACTGTACAAACATAGGAACCCTTAGTCACTACGTTTAAACCAAAGAAAAAAACATTTAAAACACTCTAGAACGAATGTAAAAGTTTATATAGAAGTCTTCTATATGTAAGAAAGGTACATAAACAGACAGAACCTGTAAACATGAAAAGGTATGGCTAGACGGCTATTTGCACATTATAGCTGCATAGGAAAGTGCTGTCATTGTGCTTATTCATAAGGCAAAGATGACAAATCTTTCAATGTATACATCAAAAAAAGGATGCAACGGGCCTCAATATAGGGATTTTCTGTACTAAACAAGGGCAAGTACAATTAAACAACTTTTATGTAGCTATAAATTTGATCACCAAGCTCCAATGTTAAATCATTAATACGATGAACCAATGCATGTATGGTTCCCCTTTGGTTAGGGAACTACAGATACTAAAACTGGGCACACTGGAAGATTCCCATCTCTGTGATTGATTGTGGGTCAATCAAATGGTAATCAATGTGCACCACATGGGCACATCAATTCCCATTCGAAGGGAACGTGGTTTCCCCATGGTTTCTGCTTCTCAGTGACTGGCTGGGGGGGGGGGGGGGGGGGGGAAGCATAGAGAGAGTCAGCCAGCATGCGTGCCACGCTTCCCCCCTCGCACAGAGACGTGCTGGCCCCATCCCTTTCACACTCCCAGGACTGCAGCTAGCTGATCACAGCCTGTGTACCCTTCGGCTGCGGCCTGGCCATTACTTTGAAAGGAGACCCGCAGTCCCCATTAAAAGTAATGGATTTCGGCCAAGGTTTTCCAACATGGAAACCCGTTTGGTCGAGATCCCACTCGAAGGAACCGTGGATGGCTCAAATCTATAACATATTAGAGCAACCTCGACGCCCGATGTTGCTCTAATCTGTTTTTTTTCATCGAGCAGTGTATGCCCGGCTTAACTTGGTGACAATTCTGTTTAGTGTAACAGGATTTTATCAGTTTGGTATGCCAAGTTAAAGTCCCCGTATGAGGGTATTTTTTTTTTATTTCTATAGTGTAACAGGATAATGTGTGCATCAACCACAAATTCTCAATACTTTTGATAGCCATCCCGCTACAAAAAACAGATGCCAAACGTTGAAGCACAATCTCTGCAGTAATACTTCTTGTATTTTATGGCTTGTAGACATAGAACCGTACATTTGCTGAAAGAAAATACTAGAAAAAGGGGGAGCTGAAGTCTTAAAATGTTGGTTTAATCATGCAGTGCAAATAGCAAAAAAAAAAAAAAAAAGATGGGAAAAAAAAAAAATGTGCGCATTGAAATAACCTACATCAGCCACATTTCCACACAAATATCAGTGGAAGAGGGTGGAAACCTCAGTGGCTGCTGCAAGCTACTGTGCGCTTAAACCCACAAGTATTTTGGACAGGATTATAAAAAGTGGGGTGTTATATATATCTAAATAGTACATTTGTACTATAAAATTGTACAGATTCTGTATAAAAATAAATACTGCAGATTAGTATAGTACTATTATACAAAAGATGACACGTTGTGTGTCAAAAGACAAATGTCAACAATGAAGGATGACACTTTCCCTTTCTGGATATGGAAGTAATACTTGTTACAAAGTATGGCTTGTTTCGATCAAACGTAACCGTTTTAAGAAAAAAAAAAAGTTGCATTATTGCTCTTAAACAAGTAAATCTTTTACCAAGTCACTGTATAGAATTTACTGGATGCACCTCACACGTGACAATATCCTGAGTGCACTAAATGTACAGTATATATATATATATATAAAAAAACATGCTACGGAAAATCAGTCATGAGTTGTGTTGACCAATTTGCACAACAACATCACCGCTTATATGAAAAAATATATAAGCTTATTTTTTTTCTATAAAAGTTTGATCGGTTTGAAACACAGGTGACCCATTCCGCCCCCATACAACGGTATTAACAGTCCGAGAATGTCGATTTCATGTAACATGCTAATGAAGGACTATATTAGGATGGACCTTAAGATTCCACCAAAATCTCCACAATATGGTCTATCTCGTTCATTTCTGGTTTACAGTGACTGTGTGGAGAAGTCTGAGCAGACAAGTTATCTAACATGTCACAATGACCCAATTTGGAATTTCCTATCATTCCTGTTAGAACAGTATCAAGATCGTAGTATGAAGTGTCCACCTCTGAAAATAAGTCTTCCATGGCACTTGTATTTCTGTTTTCCAAAGACTCAAAAATATGGTCTATAGACTTCTGAATGTGCGCCTTGTTTTCCTGGGGGCTTTCGACTTCCCAAAATCCAGACGAGTTCTGCAAAGCTTTTACGGAAGGCACGGTTGATAGTTCAGAGACCTCCTGGGTCTCTTGGACCTCAAGTTCTTCACTGTATGTAATGTAGCTTTCATCAATGTGTTTGGATTCCTCTTGCTCTCGGGAGGATCGGCAGAGAACATCAGTTGAAACTAGACGCTCCAAAGGCGCTTGATCATCTGGTCTGTGGAACACCGGCCAGCTGCCATCTTGAGTCATTTCTTCTTGTATCTGCCGAACTGTGTTGGCGATGAGCACGGAACGACAGAGATTTGGTTCTACCAGCATGTGGCAAAGCTGTAGTTTCACTAATGACATGTCCAACATGGACTGCCGTTCAAGAGTGTAGGATGGAATAGTTTTAAATTCAACCAAAGACCCATCAATTTCTTCCAGGTCAAGGCACTTTCTCTTGAGTCCTCGAGTAAACATTGTAATCTGTAAAAAGGTACAAAAAGGACAAAGTATAAATACACTGCTAACAATGCAAATGAACTAACAGACATGAATCAGCTTTGGGAATGAATATACAATACACTCAATGTACAAATAAGAAGAAAAAAAATAAAGAGAAGGGAGGAGTTGCACAACTCTAAAAAAATAAAAACACAGGCTTTCCAGTGCAATCACAACCACTCAATGTCCAACATATCAAACGTATACCTCTTGTGAAGACAATTATACTGTTTTCTCCGGGTGTGTAATGCATCAGTAAAGAAAAGTGGAATAAATGTTTGGCAAAGTCCATATTCAGGCCAGTGACTGCTGTAGCCTGGCACTGGAGAATGCATGATGCTTTAGAAATTCTGGATCCACTGCACAGTTAAGCACTATGGATGATCCTCAAATGAGAAGTTTTTAAATGCAAGGCATCGGGACACACCCGTGTCTTAACTCTGCACTGCACAAAAAATGAAAATAAAGTCGTTAGTTTAATACATCTGGAATTCGTTATAGAAAAACGTCACAGCAGAAATGTGTGTTGCCAAGTATGTACCGACGATTCTTTTGTATGGCACAGAAGCAAAAACATGCTTGACAGATACAAGACCTACTATTCATAGGCATTCATTAGAAACAGATATACATCTATTAATTTCAGCCAATGCCTGATTTACTGATGCATTCATACATTATTGTTTGGGGCGCAAAGGTATTCCAGGGGGGCACAGGCCCTAATTCATAACCTCCTTGGTGTTATGCCCAAAGCCAGTATGGCACAGTTTGATCGTGTATCATGGATCAGGCACAACCACTGGCTCTGTGTGCCTGCAGCACTTCTACAGAGCTGCAGGCACACAGAGCCTTTCCGGCATTGTGTCTTCGGCCATAGACCTCCATAGAAAATGGCGCAAAAACTCCAGAACGCCCAGGGGGTTAACCTGTGTTTGAATAGGGGGGACTCGATAATGTTCCGAAATAGAAAAAAGGGGGGCCCTGCAAGGAAAGTTTGGGAACCACTGCTTTAGGTAATAAACTTAAACATTTAATGCAAACATGGGCAAACGATGGCCTATAGGCGACTTCTAGGCATAATCTCCTCTTACCGAGGGTCAGACTAAAGGGGCTGGAGTTTGCCCACATCTGGTTTAGACAATTGGAAATACTTTATTAAGTGTTAAATAAGCAGTTTATTAAGCATTAAGTTAGCCAAAAAAAACACCTCTCCCTCCCTCTGTATGTTTAGGCATTATGGAGATCACAATTATCAACCTTCCCAAAAACCTTGAATGTAAACGCACCCGGATTCAAGCACAATTGAGTGCTGTGCGTGTACAGGGTACTCTAATTTATATTAAAAAAAATCTATCCACCCAGCTTTTCTTCGAGCAGGATCAACATGTTGGTAAAACTGGTTCAACTTCTATTACTTTGGGGGAACCAAAGTATCGGGCGCCATCGATAGCGAGGAAGATGTCAACATGCTGCGTTCCACGGCTCCTCTGTCGCACGGCAATCGACCCATGTATGCCCAGCATTACTTGCAACCTAACTAGCATGCAAACCGAACAATCGCTCGCCAAATCGATGAACACCCTTGCATGATTGAGTCCCAGTCGATACATCAACATGTTTCTCTGTTCAATCAACATTTCTTTGAGCGGGATCAATCGAACAAGGGTTTTCACTTTCGATTCCTCAACGATCGCCGCAAACAAAATCAATCCAAGTATGGGTACCTTATTTCCTCCCACTGCAATGGATCAGAACAAGATGGAGCTGAAGAGAATGTCATAAAATCAGCAACGGTATGCGATCCCATACAGCACAATATAGAAATCCAGAACCCGAGGTCAGTTGTAAGGCTAAATTTAAAAACTTACATCCAGCTGCAGATCTTCTCCTCGGAGGTGAGGAGGAATATGAAGTCTGCTGCGTTTGTGGCAATGTTGTACTGTGAACCTGAAGCAGCAGCTCAGAACAGAAGAGAGTACTGTTCAGGCTTTTCCACCCAGCCAAGGAATCAGATTACATGTGACGCAGAGCGTACACTTCTTCCTAGACCAGCTATACAAGAAACTTTCTAATGTGTGATCTGTGCATCAACAACATCAGGGGTGGGTCAGTTCAGGGAACACACGTGTATATTGTATGTGTGAGGATTGCTGGTAACGATACGAGAGGGGGGGAGCACTTTTCTTGTAAACAAAGCCTGACGCTGTTACAATCAGCCTCTAACTGCCTACCTGCCTCCTTTAATTCCCACTCCCCAACAGGGAAGTGATAATATACCTAATAAGCCTCGGGGTTTGGCCAGGCAAGCCCCTTTTTAGATGACTTTCCCAGGATTTTGAAATCAGGGTAACCTACCCCATGTATGCAGGGTGGAACGGTAAAAGGCAGAGCCAGCTACTAGGAGGGAGGGGAGGTAAACCTTCAGATTTTGGAACGCAGAAGTGGCACTCCACCTCTGCACTTCCGCGTTGCAAATAATGGAAGTGACACCTGTGACATCACTTCGTGTTTTTTTTCCTTATTCAATAGTCAGATAATACAGGCATAGGTAGAGGGAGCCCAACCATGTCCTAGGTGCCCACACTTATGCCTGTATTATCTCAAAGTGAATCCCAGCCTCCTTTACTGGAGGACGCCGCAGAACAATCTGGAGCAGGTAATCTTCTATGAATGTGGGTTACCGCTTTTGCTGTCAAAATTTACATTACCCTAAAGCTGGGCATAGACGAGCCAGTTCCTGCCTGATTTGACAACCGATCGGATGCCGTGCGCGTTCCCGCATCCAATCGGCAGGGAATTGGGTGCACCAACTGGTCATATTGACCAAAAATCGCCCAAATTTGGTCATATTGACCAAAAATTGATAATTCAGATCGGATCCCATTAGTAATGGTTGGCACAAAGGGTACCCGACATCATTACGCCTGCAAGGTCAGCTCGGCAGTTGACAGTAAATCATCCGGGCATAGGAAAGTAACAAGTCATAAACACAAGACACCAAGCCCAAATTTCACACACAGGCTACATGCCCGGCTTCCCTGAGCTGCAAGTTCTACATGAAAGCACTGCAGCCCAAGTCAAGTTTGTATTACCTTTTCTGGGGGAATGTTAACAATATGCTTCTTCTGGAAGGACAAGAGGGCTGGCAAAAAAGTGAGGCCAATAAAGTGTGTGTGTGTGTACACCTTAGCGTAATGCAACATGATGTGGGGGAGGTTCACAGATGTGGTCTTTGGTTTGAGACTATGGCAGAGATTTCTCACAGCTGGAATTCCCAAAACAAACAGCCAACACCCGCTCTCCGACCCTAAATGGACATGGTCTATATCACTGTGGCTGCAGAGGGGCCCTGATCTGTGCTGCAGTGGTTGCAAACATTCTGCAGACGGCTTGCGGCCCAACCACTACGGGCGTCCATCCTTAAGGCTTAACCCAGCCATACAAGTGTGGATTTTGCACTCGCTGCAATAGATCGCAAATGGAACGTTCCCTACCTTGATTAATCCCACTGCAACAAAATGACGATCGAACCGGGAACTGACGTGTCTGTAATTTTCTGTTCCAGCGCCATTACTTTGGATGGTGACCAAGGGATGGCCAGGGATCAATTCCCTAAGGTAGTGAGCATGGATTCTTGCGTCCCCACGTTGCCAACGACCACTCCACAATCGTCTGGGAATTGAGCCGTGTATGGCCGGCTTTACTGGGAACTAAGGATTAACACCAGTGTTCTCCCCAGAGCAGATTGGCCGGGCGGCCCGCCCGGGAGATTTTGGTCCCCGCCCGGCACACAAGTCCTCCGCGGCGAGCAGCCTGACAGGCGGCGCCTCCCATTCTTCAGGAGCGCGCCACAGCCACTGAAAGACTCCGGCCCGCGGCACACTACCGGAGCCGCGGGCCGGAGTCTTTCAGTGGCTGCGGCGCGCTCCTGAAGAATGGGAAGGCGCCGCCTGTCAGAGGACTTGTGTGCTGCCGCTGGCCGGCAGCATATCATAGAGGCCGCCGGACCGGTGCAGGCGGCGCGATGACGTCATCGCGTCATGACGTCATTGCGCCGCCCGGCTAAAAAAAACATTCTGGGGAGAACACTGAACAGTACCTGCACAATATCCATAAGATCTAACAACCATGGAGAGGACGATCCTCCTCCCCGAATACAAATCAATCGACCAATTCCCAATAATAGGGTAACATTCCAGTGTCCTTAAGGCTATGCTAACACATATGCGACCAGCTGCGGGATGACGCGATTTAATCGCGTGTGACGATTGATGCCGTGCCCATAGAGGTTGCGGTTTTCTGCCCTGATCGCGCCCATAGACATGAAAGGATGCAATTTTTGATGGTGTGTGGACCCCCAAAAAACGGCGTCCACTCGCAATCAAAAATAGTGTCAGGGCAGAAAACCGCTATCAGGCTATGTTCCCACATAGGCAATTGCTTCACAATTTTAATCACGCGTGGTAATCGCAGTTGATTATCAGTTGAATGGGCTTGTCCCCACTTCCGATAGCCGCAATCACACCTGCAACCAGAAACACGCTGATCACGGGCAGCAGGCAAATTTTTAGTTTTCTGATCACGCCCATAGACATAAAAGTGAAGAGTGCCTGGTCAATCGTGCAAATAAAAATCGCAGCAGATCGCCTATGTGGGGATATAGCCTTAGGGTATGTTCCCATATGTGCAGCCGCCGTAATTTAATGGGGCTGTTCCCATATCGTGCCCATGTAATTTAATGGGGCTCTTCCAGTGGCGGCACCAGAGGGGTGCTTGGGTGTGCTTAGCACCCCCAAAATCCT
>CM070043.1:2089771-2099789 GCA_036250615.1 Ptychadena robeensis
GATAACCGGCACGCAGCCAGAGTGACAGAGCGAGGGCCGCGCCAATTGGCGCATCTGCGCATGCGCGGAGTCTGGAGTTGCGGCGCGTGCACGCGCACGAGCGGTGGCACAATTTAAAGTACATACACCCCTCTCTTGCGTCATTCCTGTAGAGGGGAGGGGTGGGGATCAGTAAGGCTATAAAAGTCTGGGTCTTCAATGTTAGAGTGCTGGTGAAGTTCGTGAAGTTAAGTGCTTATGCGACCGATTCCTCTTGGACAGACTCCGACGTGTACCGAACCTTGGCGGTTTCTCGTGACCCGATCGCTGGAATCGACCTAGCACCGTCTGACGATTCTCGGATTGCGCGCTGCCCCGACCGTCCGCTCGTCCTGACTTCGCTGCGCTCCTACCTTTGACCTCGGGAACCCGTTCATATTCGAAGGCCTAGTCCTACTTCACAGGGGCGTTATAGTCTCATTACCTCACATACGTCACACAAATGGGGGTGCTGGCAATAATAGAGGGAGACCTGTCTGCCTGCCGCCAAGAAAAGACCACCGGTGCCCCTCAAGGACCTAGACCCATC
Source organism: Ptychadena robeensis (assembly GCA_036250615.1). Taxonomy (NCBI): domain Eukaryota; kingdom Metazoa; phylum Chordata; class Amphibia; order Anura; family Ptychadenidae; genus Ptychadena; species Ptychadena robeensis. The sequence goes on from CM070043.1 coordinate 2,090,340, forward strand.
TCCCATGTAGGGCGGGTCTGGGTTGAAGGACCAGGCTCCACGGACACAGACTTCCATCCCCTGTCGTCAGAGAATCGTTCCTACCCCGGTGTGCCAGTAAACAAATACATGTAATTACACAGACGGTTGCAGGGGGGCATCTGTTACTAACATAGTACAATGCAGTGAAAGAAAAGCCGTGGCATCCAATCGCTATTGTCCAAGGGAAATCTGGGAATAAACATAGGGCCAGGGGGGTGGGGGGAGTGGGGGGATAAACCAATAGTGGCCAGTGGGGGATGGGGATATAAACAATAGTGTCGGGGGGGGGGCAGTGGGGGGATGGGGGAGAAACAATAGTGCAGTGGGGGATGGGGATAAAACAAGTAGTGTGAAGTGGGGGTGGGGATAAACAATAGGGACAGGGGGGGGATGGGATAAACAAGGTGCCGTGGGGGGATGGGGATAAACAATAGTGGTCGTGGGGGGGGATGGGAAAACAATAGTGAGCAGTGGGGGAGGGGGATAAACAATAGTGTCCAGTGGGGGATGGGGAAAAACAATAGGACCGGGGGAGGGGGGAGGTGGGGGGATAAAACAATAGTGTCCAGGGGGGGGATGGGGATAAACAATAGGGACCAGTGGGGGATGGGGATAAACAATAGTGACGGTGGGGGTGGGGATAAAAATAGTGTCCAGTGAGGGATGGGGATTAAAGGCGTGGGGGAGGGGAGGTGTCCAGTGGGGGGGGGATACTGTGGAGTGGGGGAGGGGGTAAACAATAGGGTCAAGTGGGGATGGGGATAAACAATAGGTCAGGGGGTGGGGAGGGATGGGGTTAAACATAGTGCAGTGGGGGATGGGGGATAAACATAGTGCCAGTGGGGGTGGGGGATAAACATAGTGGCAGTGGGGGATGGGGATAAACAATAGTGGCAGTGGGGGGATGGGGAGAAAAAGGGTAGTGACGGGGGGGCGAGTGGGGGGGATGGGGGTGGGGAAAACATAGTGTCCAGTGGGGGGGGGGCGAAACAATAGTGAGCAGGGGGGTGGGGCGGGGGGAGGGTGGGGATAAAACAATAGGGTCCAGTGGGGGAGGGGGAATAAACAATAGGTGGACCAGTGGGGGAGTGGGGGGGATAAACAATAGTGTCAGGGGGGGAGGAGGGGGGGAGGGGAGAAACAATAGTGTCCAGTGGGGGATGGGGATAACAATGTGTCCAGTGGGGGATGGGGAAAAATAGTGTCAGTGGGGGGGGGAGTGGGGGGATGGGGAAAACAATAGTGGGGGGGATGGGGATAGTGGAGGGGGAGGGGATAAACAAAGGGTCCAGTGGGGGATGGGGATAAACAATAGGCGGGGAGGGGGGTGGGGTAACAATAGTGTCAAGTTGGGGATGGGGATAAGAACAGAGGTCCAGTGGGGGGGGTGGGGATAACAATAGTGTCCGTGGGGGATGGGGATAAACATAGTGCAGTGGGGGGGATGGGGATAAAAATAGTTCGGAGGTGGGGGGGGGGATAAAAATAGTGCCAGTGGGGGAGGGGGATGAACAAAGTGCCAGTGGGGGTGGGGATAAAAATAGTGGTCCAGTGGGGGATGGGGATACAAGTGTCCAGTGGGGGATGGGGATAAACAATAGGGACAGTGGGGGATGGGGGATAACAATGTGTCCAGTGGGGGGGGATGGGGATGGATAAACAATAGTGAGCAGTGGGGGGATGGGGGATAAAAACAATTAGTGTCCAGTGGGGGATGGGGGATAAACAATAGTGGGGAGGGGGGGCAGGTGGGGGATGGGGGAAAACAGTGAGGGCCAGTGGGGGAATGGGGATAAACAAGTGTACGTGGGGGGATGGGGATAAACATAGTGACCAGTGGGGGATGGGGTAACAATAGTGGGGGGGGGGATGGGGATATAAACAATAGTGCAGTGGGGGGGGGGGGGGGGGTTAAACAAGTGTCAGTGGGGGAGGGGATAAACAATGGCAGTGGGGGGATGGGGGATAAACAATAGTGCCAGTGGGGGAGGGGATAAACAATGTGTCAGGGGGGATGGGGATGGGGAAACAATAGGGGTGCAGTGGGGGATGGGGTAACATAGTGCCAGTGGGGGAGGGGGAGTAAGGATGGGGGATGGGGAAAACAAAGTGTCAGGGGGGGAGGGGCAAAACAATAGTGACCAGTGGGGGTGGGTATAAAACCAGTGATATATACCTTCCAATCACTATGTATACTATCAGGGAGGACCCGGCTCTACATAGTTGTTGGTCAATTGTATGGAGTGATCTAAAGATGTATGGGGGACTTTAATTAAAAAACTTAGATTTACAATTGCAAAATTGAAATGTAAATTTTGACTACTACCTGCAAACTGTGTGAGTTTTTTTAACCCTGTCCCCTAAATATTGTGTAAATTTGCAGTAAAGCATAATTTAATAATGAGGAAACCCTCACATTTTAATACCAGACCAGGCATGGAGTATACTTGGGCAGGAAAAAAGTGTGTGGCAGTGTGCACCTCCACCCCCTCCTACCTTTTCCAGGCCAATGCACGTCCGCCGGGCAGTTGCGCTAATTGCTTGGTTGAAAAACTGTCTGAACGAACCCTAAAACTTAATTCTTACTATTTGCTTCAAAATATCATAGAACTGTTTGTTTTGATGTTCTTGGTCCTTTTGTTTAGTTAGTGCATTATCATAAATGTGTATTTTTACATTTCTATGCGCAAGGTTCCCCCAAGTAATTCATTTTATACAATTTATATGTCTGAATGTCATGTGAAAACTTCCAGTAATGACCACTAGATGGGGTGTAGTGATCTACCCAATGAACATATAGGCCTACAATAAAATAAGCAGCTTACTCATAAACCTTTCCATTTAAGCAGATAATTCAGTGACAAACAGCTCTTATAGTGGTGAATGTCCCTTGACACCTAAATTGGTGCTGTGCCTTACGGTAATATAGGGGTTCAGGTGGAAGCACAAAACTGTGAACAGAACAGAAAATGTACTGTTGTTAATCAGGCAGTACGTTTTCTGTTCATATTTTTCAACTCTTTCTGTAATGTTCAGAGGGTCGTTTGGTCGTTAAACGACCCCATTGACTTCAATTGTGAAGGATTTTGTGGCTATCCCACCTTTCTAGGCACCCTGCAGGGTCAGGTGACTATTGTAGCCCTTCCTGTGGCTACTTTAACACCCCCTCCCCCTTGTTTTCCAGGCTTTAAAACTACAGTACATTTTGTAGAAACATCTTTGCTTTAAAGCGTCATTAATGCTTGCTACCACCAGAGGGCGCCTGGAAAGCTTTAAACGACACATTCAACTAAGGACAGTGTAAAAGTAGCCTTAGGGCTTGCTCTCTGTTAGAAAGTACACATGACCCTACATGTATAGGAATGCACTTTAGATATGCACTATGGGGCATTGCCATTCAAGGTGCAAGCTAAACTCCTGGGATCCATCGCCTGTGGAATTGGTTCCCTATCTCACTGCAGGGGTAAACTGTTAAAGTACACAAAGTAATTATTAAAGTCAGCAAATTCCCTAGTACAGGGGGATCTTTTTGACTTGTGGTCCCCAGTGGGTTCTTGAATTTGACAGAGAACCAGAGTCTGCCTTGGCTGCCTGGCATAGGTGTCCCTATGGCGATGATAATTTTCTGTACAACGCTCACAAAAAAATAATCATACACCAGGGAGGTAAAAAATACAATGAACTTACCTGCCATATTTCAGTTCTACATGTGGATACTTTGGTAAAGAGACACTCTGGCTCTTTTCCCCACTGCAATGAGCATAGATTAGGCGGATGTTGGGACTCCTCCACAATCAGAGGGGACCCAGAGAGTTCTTTCACCAAGGTGGCAATGGACAAGAATAAAAACCTGGCCCCCGGGCTGTAGTGTGCCCATGTCTGTCCTAGTACTTCCTTTACCTGCACCTCCTTCCAGATAGCATGAAAAAAACAACTGTGTCACAAATCAGAAAGAGCTATGACATCACTTCTGTGGTCATTTGACAGTAGCTGTACTAAACAAATAAAGTCTAAAGGCCCCCATACACGTGTAGGATTCCATGGCCAATTTATCACTCATCCAATTGATTCCGGCGATATCAGCGGGAATGGGAGCTGCGATCAATCTGCCAATTAAGAGTATCCGATCGCTGCACACCACCTTGTCCAATTGATCACGTCCAATTGATCGGGGGCTCAGAATTGGATCCGACAGAGAACCAACATGTTGGTTCCATCAGATTGATTCAGGGCCGATCGGGCAGTTCTCTGACGGATCCAATTCTGAGCCCCCGATCAATTGGACGTGATCAATTGGACAAGGTGGTGTGCAGTGATCGGATACTCTTAATTAGCAGATTGATCGCAGCTCCCATTCCCGCTGAGATCGCTGGAATCAATTGGATGAGTGATCAATTGGCCATGGAATCCTACACGTGTATGGCTAGCTTAAGGTACTTACTCCTCCAGCAATCCAGCATCTGTGACCCCAGTGATAGCAGGCAGTCGTGAGGTATCCTGATTTTCTCCTTGCTCTGGCAGAGGAATCTATTTTGGCCAATTTACTTTTTGGCCAAAACGGCATCCCCAGAGACCATATGGATGTGTTAAGCACAGTACAGTCAAGGGGCCCTACTGCTCTGCCTCAGGGTGGGATATGTTCAGTTTGAATTTAATGCAGCCCAATCAGCTGCAGGAGATTGACCAGCCAATTGTTTACCAATCCTATAGTGCCAGGTGACGTGGTGTGATTGGCAATTCTGTCCATCTGTCGTGCACATCATTGCCCGTTATAGCCTCTGTATAGCAGTGTGCTTCGGTGTACTCCTGTGTTTGATTCTCTGTCTACAAGTGTATTTGTTGTCAACAGTGACCCAGCCTGATTTTGGATCTTGCTTTAACTCTGCCTGCCCTGAGCTTGGATTGTCCCTGGTCATGTCTCCTGCCTTTTCCATCTGTACCATACTTTATTGGACTGACCTTTGTGTATGAAACTTGAAGGGATGGTAATGGAACTGGGAGGTTATTGAGAAAGGAAAAGTCCAACTCATTAAAGCAGTGGTGGCCAACTGAGTTGATATGGAGGGCCACAAGTGCGGCTCTCGGCATCACCAAAGGGCAGCACCTAACAATTTCAATCTATACTGACATTATCTAATGAAGAAATGACAGCAGGTGCAGCTAGAAGGCATTATTTTTAACCTCCTGAGTGCACCGCCCATATCGTGCCGTTTACAACGGCGCGATACGGGCAATCGAGGCAGTGTACAGAGTACACTGCCTGTCGTTTCCGGCATCTCGCCGGAGCTCTACACGCAGCTGTTGTCATTACTGACAACAGCTGCGTGTGAGAGAAAGCCGGCGCTCCTCCATTAACATGGAGGTCTATGGTAAATGCTGCAGCGATGTAGACAATCGCTGCAGCTTTCCGGGGAGGCATAGGGTCTCCCCGCCACCGGCTTCCTGTGCGGTTGAGAGGACCCTGTTCACCGAACGAACAGGGTTCGTGTCAACCGCTAGGGAGGTTAAATAACAAAACTTGTTTTCATTGACACTTCAAGCATTAGGGAACACTGTAGTGGGATAGTGCACATTCTGTGTCATATACATCGTCAAAGGATATGTGCCGAAATTTATATCATACAATCACCCTCTGTTCATTGGTGGAATAGTGGGAGCATAGGCACTTACCTGTTTGCTGATCCTCCGCCAACACTATAGGAGAAGAGAAAGTGAGTCTTTGCTCATCTGGGTCGCTGATTGGCCCTTACGTATGCCAGGTTTATCGCCTCTCCTCCTTTTACCACTCTAAGAAGATCCCAGATGAGGACCTGTCAGCGGGGGATCGGCAGACAGGTGAGTTCCTATGCCCTATGCATTAACAGTCAGGTTTCAGGGGCCGCAAGTGGAGGGCTGAAGGGGGCCGCCAAAGAATGCCCAAAGGGCCGCATGTTAGGCACCTGGGCTCTAAGGTCAGGGGCCAACTACAGGTTGTGTATATGTCTGACCCTCTTTTGTTTGGTGACGTGTGGATGCCATAAAAATGGGCCAGTAGAAGGAATAAAAAATGGTTATGGACAGAGAGCGAGCAGATGGAAGCCAAGTGACCACATGGGTCTTATGACGGCTCCTCTGAGGCATGGTAGAGCAGAGAGAAGCAGGTAAGATTGTTATCCTCTGCAATACCACTGAATCACACAATGCTTGGGTCACGCATTTTTTATGTTTCTTGTTTGCACATGCAGCATGCATTTACATGCAGCGCGACCTCCAACATGTGCTGTGTGTACTGCACATCATGCGTATCAGCGTTAACACTCCATCCACCCCCACTGTCAAACTTAAGAACCACAATCTCTCAACTAAAACAAGAAAAACAGAGTCGCCTTTTTTATTTCAGACACTGGAACACCATGGACTAGCGTGGAAACACTGCAGCACATTTATTGAGAAAAAAAAAGAATATTCCAAAAACCAGCATGATAGAAGACAATAAATAAAATATAAATATAAAATTGGAGTATAACCGGGATTGTTTTTATTTCATATTGGTGATCCTCCCAGTCAATGGGAACAATATCTGTCCTGCAGTGTGTCTATTATACCGAGGCCACTGTGCGTCGAGTAGTTCTTATCCAAAGGCAAGTCCCGGGAATTGAGGTGATGTGGCAAAGAACTATTGGTGTTGAGTGATAATTGTCTTCTCCAACCCCTCATGGCCCTGCAGATGTCCTTCCTGACATTTTCACTGACCAAGACATAGATGAAAGGATCGGCAACGCTGTTAAACGTAACCAGGCACAGAAATATCGAATAAACTGTGTAAATTTTTTCTTCAAAATCGCAGAAGTTGTTGGCTTTCAGGAAATAAGCAATTCCTCTGGTAAGCAGCACCACGTGGTATGGGGCAAAACAGATCAGAAAGATGATGATGATGGTAATGGCTAAATACTTGACTTTAGTTTTTTGCCTACTGGTGAAGCTTCCACTGGTCTCAATTCTCTTTTTGATGATGTAGTTGGTGTAAATCAGAGTTAACAAAGGGACCAGGAAGCCAATAATGAACCTGGCAACATAAAAATGCGCAATGTGTAGAGGTATTGGTAAGGCTTCAAAACAAGTAGTCTGTTCCCCTGTTTGGTCGCCATCACTGAGTATAAAAACTGGAGAATGGATCAGCGCCACCACAATGTAAATAGAGACGGTGACGCCTATAGCAATTCTTTGACGCCGAACCCCTCTCGACTCCAAGGCATATTCCACAGCCAAGTAGCGATCCACAGAGATACAACACAAGAGGAGAATACTGATGTATATGTTGTTGAAGAAAATAAAACCGGTAATCTTGCACGCCAAGGGCCCCCATTGCCAATTGTGCTGATTTTGTACATAGAGGATCCAGAGAGGTAGTGTCCCAAGATACATGATTTCACTTAGGGACAAGCTAAACAGGTACACTGCCAGAACATTCTTTCTATAGATTTGAAGAACTGTCAACCACAAGGTCAAAATATTAGCTGGCAAGCCAATAACCAGGACAACGCTGTACATGATGATGACAAAGAACTTGCTGGCCTCATACGGAGGATGGCACTGTTGCTCGAGGATGGAGCTGTTGGACGAGTTCGTCATTGTGAGGGAAAGGTTGTCAGAGACATTCATTTTCAGCAACTGAAAGAGAAAATATAATATTAAAAAAAGATTGAGTCTCCCAGGAACACACTGGAACTAAAGCCAAATGTTAGAATGCCCCCAACCAATTTTAGTTGCCTATGATAGACAAAAAGCAGGGTACACACATGTAGATTTGGGCCAGATTGATGGCCGCTTTGAGCGCCGTGCATGCTCACGGCCATCTTTCTGGCCCATATCATATGCCGCCATCCCTGTTTTCGAGCGGGACCAATAAATCACATTCGAAAAACCGGATATCGGACATGACCGTAAATCACGGCCAATGTCCGTTGCTCTGCATGGAGAATGCGGGTCTCCATGTAAAGCATCGGCTGAGCTGTAGAGATAGCAGAACTGTCTCCCCGGCTCCGCTGATATCTGACAGCAGTGGGATGACGTCATCACGCTGCTATCAGATATCAGCGGAGCTGGGGAGATATGGAGCCATCTGTTCCCTGCTTAACTGTTCTTTATCAGAGATGGTCGAATTTTTCGACTTGCTGACTTTGTGAGCTGATTGCAAAGCCGCTGAACATGATATCATCACCAAAATTGCTGGAGATGTAGAGAAGGGTTGTGCAAAAAAATTGTTTTGCTCTAGCACATGTTGTTCTTGTATAAATTAAGTTTGAAGTCAAAATTTTAACTTTCAAAATTTGGACCTTCATGCAAAAAATATTTGTGTTAGAGCAATATTTTTTTGTAGTATACCCCTTCTCTTTATCTCCAGCAAGTTGGGTGATGATACCATGCTCAGGGGCTTTGCAATTAACCTCCCTAGTGCACTGCTGAGGTACAGATTTCTGTACCAAAAGCATACCATAGACTTTAATTCGTAAAAGTAAACTTTTTTTAAGTTTTTTTTACATTGTAGGCCTGTCATTTCCCAAAGTATGCCCATACAGGAGTCTGGTGACATCCTGAACATAATAACATGTTCAGATGCTTTGTGAAAAACTCACAATATCAGATAATTAATATTTCAATAATTCACTTTATCAGGTAAATTGGCACTGCAACCACTAGATGGCGCTGCAGATGTGCCAGGTTACATAGGAGAGCATGGGGGGGGGAGTGGTCCGTTCTCCTGCAGCTGCCTCATTAGTTAGTTTGGAGACACACCGAGCCGTTAGTGTGCTCCTCTGGGGCTCTGATCTCTGCCTGACGAACCCAGCTCATCCACTGCTGTTCTGACAGGTCAGAGCTAGATGAGCTGGGACCGTCAGGACTGGCAACTCGAAATTTTTGAATTTTTGAAAAACAAAAGTTGACCATCTCTATTCTTTATTAACCTCCTTAGTGTTCATGACGAGCCCATCTCGTCCAGAGTTTGTGTGAAGAACAAACTCTGGATGAGCTGGGCTCCCATGAAAGCCGCATATCCCCGGAAAGCTACAGCGATGCTGCTTCCAGCCGGGGTTCTGCGGCTTCACTGATCGCGTCGCGTGACGCGGAAGAGGGCGAGGGTGAGCAGTGCCATAGACCTCCATGTTAATAGAGGGGCCTCTGCTATCCAGCCCTCCCAGCTTGTGTCATGAATGACACTGGCTGTGTGGAGAGGGGAGGGTGGAGGGAGGAAATGGCAGGCAGTGTACCTCGTACACTGCTGCCATTGCCTGTACCACACTGTTAAAAACGGTGCGGTACAGGCGGTGCGCTAGGGTGCCATAAGCGCGCACGGCGCCCGATGTTGCTCTAATCTGTTTCTTCATTAAGCTGTTGTTATGATACACCACAGAACCTGGATTAGCGCAGGGGTGTCAGGAGCAGGGAGTC
>CM070043.1:2183813-2201198 GCA_036250615.1 Ptychadena robeensis
CCCTTCACCGGTGTTCAACCTGCCCCCTTCTCCGGTGTTCAACCCGGCCCCTTCTCTGGTGTGTGGGCATTCTTCCGCTGTCCGAATCATTTTTAGATCCCTGTGCGGCGACAGTGGGGAGCGATGGTCGGCCATCACTAATCTTAAACTCTCTGGAATTCTCTGATTATGTAAAACTGATAAACCTCATGTGATCTGGGCTTAGGGGAACTTTTATCTCATGCACTGCAGCCTGAGAAAGATATTTGTTTTTTTAGATGTAAAATACTAAAGCGGTTTGGTAAGGTTGACATGTGGCCTATTGATCCAGGAAAGTGTACATTTTAACCAAAGCCCAGTTTGCTTTCAGATTTGAGCCAAGGTGACCTGAGGTTGGGTTCAGTACATGGGGTTTGAAGCAAACTTACAGAACTATTTTCCAGAGTTTGGGAATGTCAGGTTAATTTGCCCTTAACCCTTTTACCTTTTAAATTGCCAGTAACATCCTTCAAGGGATACAAAAGCAATAACCCTATACAAGGTTCAGGAACTGCAGTTTTTTGTTATTGAGCTCACACACAAATGTGAAACTCAACTCAGCACCCAGTGCAAAAAAAAGTGAAGTGCACATGTAGTGAAACACACAAAAATGCATCGGTGTCTTGGTTGTTCCGCTCCTAAAAGGAACTGCAGTTACTGGACCCACTTCACCTCCTGGTCGTTTTCCCCCGACTGTAGCTCAGGGTAAGTTTGTTTAGTGTCTGCATATCCATGAGGACTCATACCACTAACTTTAATGCAACGTTTTTTTATTGGCACTGCCAGGGGCCTGCTACCTTCTGTGAAGTTCCCTAAATGATTGCCACAAGTGACATAAAAGATAAACACAAAATACAGTGTTAAACAATATAAGTTTACATCAGAAAACCTACACACAACAGAACAAAGGGGACGATCCGAAGCAAAAGAGATTTCCTTATTTCTACCCGTCATTTAAATGCTCCCGGCTCCTCCTCCTGCCCACTGACCACTTCCTGGCCCACCCTGTCAAGCACCTCTTCGCTGAGAGTACCCTGGGCTTGGGCTGGCCATTGCTTTTATACGTCTTTGCTTATCCCAGGGTTCAGGGATTTAGGTGTTGGCACCCCACTATTTCAGTGCAACAGGCAAACCGTAGTACATTGTGTTGAAGTGCCATGTGCATGTCATATCAAACACTATGGGCATGTCATATACAGAACCACAATTCACAAAAGTAATGCTAGGCATACATGGCTCGACGCCCTTACAATCGAGGGGTCATTTGAGCGCACCTTGATGACGTCATTGTGAGCTTCCTGGATATCAAGCCACACCACTTCTGCGTCACCAATCCTATCTGAAAATCGAACAGGGTCTACCAACGTGTAAGTTCCATGCTCAACTAAGCTTTCTTTGAGCGGGATCAATTAGTGTAAGAAGTGTAGTGGTAGGGAGTTGTCTAGTGCGGGTGATGTCCCCTTTAAGATGCCAGACCAGCATGCCCTGGGACTCCCCAAATACTTAGGTGGGCTCCGCCTCAGAGAGTGAGGAAGGAACCAGCAGCTTGTCTCCTGCTGCTCCGATCGTGGCCAACTGCTCCCCACTGTTCAATGCGGCGTGCGTGCAGCCGGTAGGCAGAATAGCATGCGCACTCCCCTGCTGCCAGCCGCACAACATGTTGCTGTGTCAGCTACCCGAGACCCGCCCTGTTGTTCCAGTGGGGTGGATACTTGCTTGTTGCACCCACCTTCAGGGCCTCACAGTTTAATAAAGTTCAATTTTTGAGCATTACAGCCGCCTCTTTCGTCTGATTGATTGCTGTGTCTCTACAGAAGAAAGGATGGCTCTATTTTTAACAGATTCCAGCACAATTGAGCATCGTGAATGCACAGGGTGCTCAATTGTGCTTGAAACTATTAAAACATCAAGCTGTGTATGCCCAGACCTAGTCACTGAGGTCTGCATATCCTATGTGCCCAACCTTCTTGTTTCATTTCTTTCATATTTATGATGAGTGGTGGCACTACTGTAGAAGAGAACACCAAAGTGGCTTTTTCCTGTGTACTCCCTAAAGCCCCCCATACACCTTTAGTTCACTCCATACAATTTCCATTAGATCTACCAACACCTATGTAGTATAGTGAGTGACCTCCCTGATAGAATACATAGTGATTGGGAGGTATATATCACTGCTATGTAGTGCTGGGTCCTTCCTGATAGAATACATAGTGATTGGGAGGTATATATCACTGCTATGTAGTGCTCGGTCCTCCCTGATAGAATACATAGTGATTAGAAGGTATATATCACTGCTATGTAGTGCGCGGTCCTCCCTGATAGAATACATAGTGATTGGGAGGTATATATCACTGCTATGTAGTGCTGGGTCCTCCCTGATAGAATACATAGTGATTGGAAGGTATATATCACTGCTATGTAGTGCTGGCTCCTCCCTGATAGAATACATAGTGATTGGAAGGATTAGAAAGCTCCTCATATTACATGTAGTGATGGCCGAACTTCGGCCGTGTCTGTCCACGAACGGGCGGAGCGGACTTTTGAAAAATTCCAGCGTCCGCCCGTTCGCGGACAGATTCAAATTCCCCGCCTCTAGGCGGGGAATTTGAATTGGAAAACCCGCACCTGGAACGCATAGTTCCTGGTTGTGCTAACAAGCCGGTTTTTCACTGACAGACCGGGTTCTCTACCCGGTTTTCAGTGAAATATTCTTCCTGCGGCGGGATCTCGCTGCTAATGATCCCACCGGAGGAAGAATAGAGGGCTCCTTCTCGCCGGCGAACAGGGCGGGTCGAACACCCGTACTGTCCGCTGGCGAGAAGGAGGGCCAACATGCTTGTTCGCGGCCGAACTGTCCGCCTTTCGGGCAGTTCGGCCACCACTAATTACATGGTTTTGGTTGAGCAAATGTTGATTGTACAGAAATTGTATGGCAAGATTGTAAGGTGTATGGGGGCCTTAATAAACCAGCAGGTAATATGATGATTAAAGCCAGACGGCAAAAAAAACCCACTACACTTTTCAGTGTTCAAGATATTCTTATCTGTGTCCTGGATAGAACACAATTGTCCTTCAGCAGTGAAAGCTCTTCTTGCTGACTTCACTGGTGATAGGAGCTCAAAATGACCAACAGCACAGCTTAGATTGTGAGATCTATCAGTGTGTCGCCTTGTCGCACTCACTTAAATAGTGGCGATATTGTCCTGACTTATCTCGCATCAAAGTTATCCACCAAGAGGTTCCTGGAATGAGCTTTGTTTGTCATTATAAATAGACATGACAAGTAGTGAAGGCTATGCTGAGAGATCAGGAGTCATATTCTCACCATTCATTAGAGGTGAGATGTGGAATGAATGTGTGCCCTGCGCCCCAGTAGCCAATGAAGTTACAGAAAATCCTTATATTACTGTAACAATATAGTAAATCCAAGGTTAAATATGTTCCTTCGAATAAACACTCACACATAAAACAGATGTTATACTTTCAAAGTAGTCCATTCAATCTTTACATTTAAACCTTATTCTAACAGCAGCAGTTAGATACAGTTGCAAGAAACGTGGAGTTTTGCATGACTTGGTCATAAAATGTGCCCTGATCTTCATCTTCAAGTCACACCAATAGAAAAACACAGTCTGCTTAAAAACTACACAAACATTATATGTTTTCATTGAACATAACATGTAAACATTCACAGTGCAGGGTGGAAAAAGTATGCGAACCCCCTAGCCTAATGACTTCTCCAAGAGCTAATCGGAGCCACGAGTGAGCCAACCTTGAGTCCAATCAGTGTGATGATATTGAATGTGTTTTTCATAAGCTGTCCTGCCCTTTAAAAACACACACCAGATTTGGGTTTACTGGTTTCAAGAAGCACTGTCTGCTGTGAACCACGCCTCGCAGAAAAGAGCTCTCAGAAGACCTACCATCAAGAATTGTTGACTTGCATGAAGCTGGAAAGGGTTACAAAAGTATATCCATAAGCCTTGATGCTCATGTGTTCACGGTAAGACAGACTGTTACCTCCCTACTCTCCCTAGGCGTGGTCGTCCTTAAAGCCCCCCATACACCTTGAGATTCCTCCATACAATTTTCATGAGACCTACCAACAACTATGTAGTATAGTGACCTCCCTGATAGAATACATAGTGATTGGAAGGTGTAGAAAGGTCCTCCTATTACATGGTTTTGGTAGAAGAAAAGTTGGTTGTACAGAAATTGCATGGTAATTGTATGTGGTGTATGGGGGGCTTTAGAGATGACTGCAAGAACAGAGAGCAGAATGCTTAGTGAGATAAAGAAAAAATCATAGAGTGTCAGCTAAAGACTTACAGAAATCTCTGACAAATGCTAACATTTTTGTTGAATGGAGAATGACAAGAACAAGAATGGAGTACATGAGAGGACACCACAGAGGAAATCATTGCTGTCCAAAAAAAATTTGAGGACTTTTGAAGTTTGCAAAAGAGCACCTGGATGTCCCACAGCACTACTGGCAAAATATTCTATGGACAGATGAAACCAAAATGGAGTTGTTTGGAAAAAACACACAACATTATGTGTGGAGAAAAAAAGGCACAGCACACCAACATCAAAACCTTATTTCCCACTGTAAAACCGGAGCCGGAGGGAGCATCATGGTTTGGGGCTGCTTTGCTGCCTCAGGGCCTGGACGGATTGTTGTCATTGATGGCAAAATTAATTCCAGACTTTATCAAGACATTTTGCAGAAAAATGTAAGACCATCTGCCCACCAACTGAAGCTCCACAGAGGATGGGTGATACAACAGGACAATGACCCAAAGCATACAAGTCATTCAACAAAATAATGGCTTCAACAGAACAAAATCCTGACCTCAACCTGATTGAAATGCTGTGGCATGACCTTATGAGTTCAGTATCGGGAAATGGCTCATATGACCTACAGTTGGACAGCAGAAAGTGGTGGGGGAGCAAAAGGAAGGTTACTATTTGTGAAAGTGGAAAAGGTAGCAAGTAGGAGAACTTTTTGGTCCTTTATATTGCGAAACCAAGGATTATATTTGATTTTCTCATTGCCTGATCACGTTGGTTTCTCAATGAGTGCCTCTATCTATAATTCCTGAAAAGAGATATGACAATGTGACACGTGGAGGGACTCAGGGATAATCCCCCTCTCCCCCCCAGGCAACAAGCTTTTGCACTCCTCTGTAGCTTTATCTAAGAATAATTCAAATTTAGTGAAGTGTCCCCTTTAGTACATCTGCCTATGATCACCCCTCTCTCAGAAGTGCACAGTCCCAAATCCCACATATATCCAACTTCACACAGCACTTGGTGATGAAACAATAACGGGAGCTTTATCAATAGGATGGTATTTACAGGCTTTTCACTGCTCCCAGAGACAGAAATTAGGTAGATGTTGCAAAGGAAACATCCAAGTGGTGTGTTGGTTATCCTCCACCTTGGAGCAGGTTTTTTCTTTCACTCACATGCTGCCTCTAGTTGCTTATTACTGCAGACAGCCTGTCTGCCTCCCATAGGACAGGATCTCCTCATACAATGCTCTGACAGCACTTCTGCTCTCTAGCACATCCTCCAATGAAAAACCCTGGGGAATGTCCCCACCATTTTATTTATAAACTCTGGATGCAAGCAACAACCCCCTTAGGCTGGGTCACAACACATACATTTAACACTAGTACGGTAATAACTACAGTAAACACATAACATATACAGTATTATAACACACTTACCAATCTTAATAAAGGTACAATAACTTTCTCCTGAAACTATGGGCGTACTATCATTACAGGGTGACCTATTCCTGCTTACAGTACCAACCTGCTAAAATCCTGGACTACAGAGGTACAGGAGAATAGGCTGAGCCATGGGCAGCCAATGTATTGATACAGAGAACCTCAAATGCTACCCTTGAAAATAACATTAGGTAATACAATAATATGGAACTTCAGGCATTGTTCTCATTTGCATACACGCTATGAAGTTGTCGGAGTCTGAAGCTGTTTACACACGAGGTCCTCTCTGATCACCAAGTGGTCCTTTGCCATGATGTTTCGCCAAACCAAAAGAGGATTTTCAGAAGATTTTCCTTCCAATAGTAGTTTTTTTTCCAAATTGGAATTTTCTATGGATATAGTTCACTTTTCCCCTACTCCTCATATGCATGTTCACCAGTACAGCTGCTTCCAGACACATCTGCTGTGTTTTACACCCCTAGGCTAAACAACTTTTCATTGGGTTAACATTTAATTTCTCTCAACTTATTAGAAAGCTTCCTTTGCTCATATATTTGTATTTGGAGAGAGAGGAAAAAAGGTAAATGACATGTGCCAGACAATTAAATGAGAAGGGAAGTTGCCAAGAGGACAGGGATGCTTCCATTACTTCTCAATTACAAGTCATTGTTCTGTTCTTCAGAAGACATCAGAAAACAGTATTAGAGTCAGCCATGTTGGACTGGACGAAAATTAGACTGGACCAACATTTTGTAAAAGCAATTCAACTAAACTAAAATGGGGAAGGATTAAACCTCTTCAAGCCATTTTGGGTTTCCTTTAATGGATATTTTTTTTTAGCATCCAGTTTACAGCTTTAAACCCTAATAAATCTGGGTGCCATGTTGAACAACTGACAATTGCTAAGTTTAAATAATAACCCGTATTATTTAGGATTCAGTGTGTATGATTTTTTTTTTTTATGTAATATGGTAGCCAAATATCTGGGATGGTCTCGTACTCTGTGTGTTTACTTGGCAGGATGCCATGAAGCCTTCAGTAGATCCAGTTAAAGTGGAGCTACCACCAGAAGTTCATTAGAAGTGCTGATAAAATACCTATAAAGAGTAAATTAAGAAGTTCCCTCGCAGCCCCTCATCTATCCCTAGCTCCTTTGTTGGGCGCCACAGCCCAACCAGTGATAGCTGGGTAAGGCCCTGTTCTCATCTCTGCATTTAGATATACACAGACTACCATATTTTTTGGACAATAAGATGCATTTTTTCACCCCCAAAATTGGGCATTTTTTCACCCCCAAAATTTCACTCTGCTGCCCCCACGGACACAGAAACAGTTGCATCGGGAGAGGCAGAAGACAGCCCAGCCCTCCCCCTTCCTCCTGCAAATTAGTGTGAAGTATGACGTTCTGCTGAGAATGTACTGCTGCTAGTGACACCTTCTGACTGAATTGAATATTGCATCCATTAAATTTATTGCATTAACCCAATTGTTGTGAAAACCTATTAAATCTTTTTTTTTCTGGTTTTCCTGCCCTAAAAACTGGGTGCGTCTTATAGTCCAAAAAATATGGTATCTTCTCCATTGAACACCATTATAAACAGTGAGTTAACCCCCCGGAAAGCAAATAAAGATGGAATCTCTCATATGATTTCAGGGAACTGCAGGTAAGTAGTGTTGAACATTCGAATTGCAAATATATTCAAAGAAAATCGGCTATTCAAGAATTCACAAATTTCGCGAAAATGGTGGCGGATATTCGCAATCTCGAATATTCACGACATTATGCACCAGGAAGCTTTACGGCCATGCATTGCGAATATATATTCACCCTTAGGTTCGCCATCACTGCTCTAATCCTTTTGTAAATCATCCTTCTTAATGAACAATCCAGAAAAGTGCTAAGGTCCATATTACCAGCTATTCAGTAGGATAAATCCCGCTGCTACCCATCAGAGGGCAGTGAATGAACACACATTGCAGGTCCTGCATGTTGGAGCTGGCAAGCACATAGTCTGCCATTTGCTCCATGAAACTCAACACCATCCATTAGTTTGAATAGGCACCTTCCAGCTTGTGCCTAGCCCCATCTGCAACCAAAGACAATAATATAATTACATTCACTGTCCTCTCTCTCTCCACAAAACATATGTTGTGATTCTCTATTGTGTTCCAGCTTTGTCCTGCACGACACTGTAGAAGTGTACATGTCCTCTTATAGGAAACACACTGTGTATTTCAAATGTATTTCTAAAATAATGAATTGCAGATTTATTCTTTAGTTGTATGTTATATCAGCATTTCTAGGGTCCCATAATGCTGCTGCTGTCCTTTTGCAATATAACTCCTCTGTCCTCATATTTCCTGCAGGCTTAATGGTATTATTTAACTACTAAAAGTTGTGTGCGCTTAAGTGGACTGAACACTAGAGGAAAATAAAAGCAATTGCTAAACTCAAACTGATGGAAAGAATTTTAATTTCCATCCCACCCTCCTGCCCCTGTCCACATATGGTCTGGGAAATAGCTGCCCATGGGTAAGTTGTTAGTGCCAGATTGTAAAATGTGTCTCTCCGTGAGTTGGTCAGACGATTCAGAGAATGGGTACTGTTAGTGTAAAGACATGTAAGCAAAGTTTCACACTCTGCTGGAATGAAAACCTTCTGACACTGGCCTTTCGTTTTGGCTGTAGGAATATAGAGGGAATACTTCATGGTCCAGTCCCGCCTGCCTGTTGGAACATGCTGTATATTCACTGTATATGTGAAGGACTGTACTTCTGACTCTTTATTCATTTTTCTAGTTTTCTCTCCAAAACTATGGGGTGTTCCAAATCTTATGGTCTGTAGCATCTTACAGTGCAAAAAATATGGTAGCTAAATTGTATATGTTCTGCTTTTTTCCATTTCTATGCTTTCATCCTTTTCTACTGTCCTACTGCTGTGGGTATACATGGTTCGATTTCTCCATCCGATCAACTTAAATATGATTTGAAAATCTTTTTTTGGATCAAAATCAAATTGTATGCAAAAATTAGATGGGACACAAAAAATATAGAGCAGTGATCAAATATGTTGTTTAATTTTAGTTGATAATTCAATTATCTGACAGGAATCTATCTGTTTTGAATCCATTGCATAAAACTATCCAAATGTTATATGATGGTATTTTATGTCGACCATGTATGCCCGGCATTCACAGTAGCAGATATTTGAAACAATGTCAAACCTTAGATGTTTTCCCCAGGGATTGGTGACCAGCTGTAGAGATGCTCTTGAAGCTTACTAAAATGGTTTGATGTGCATTTATTGTCTGGTGTACTGTGGTCATAAATCCGCATTGAATAACACAAGCAACTACTTAAGATGGCAAATCTTACTTTATACTCTACAAAATTCATTTACATTTCAGTGCAATAGACCTTCTAATTAACTGCTAACTTATATTCACTTTATTAGGCACACCTTTTTTAAGGTATATGCAAAATATGCACGCACGTAGGGCATCCCCCGCATGCATATTCTGCAACCCTTCCCAACATGGGTGCCTTCCAACCCTGTCCTGATATGAGCAGCACAAGCGGCCACGGGATCATTGTTGGGCGGGAATAGGTATGGGGGGTGGGGTTTGGAGTTCTTCTCCAATAGAACCCCCCTCGGCTCAACAACATTGACACAAGAACTTGCATAGGGCCCCCCACAGGCTAGAAATGACCATATATATATATTTATATATATTAACACCATTTAATAAATTCTGGCATGTAAACATTGTGAAGATGACCTGCTACAATTCAAGATGATCAATAGAATGGGAAAGAATGGTGGTGTAGGGAAACTTGTCCATGTCATGGTTGATGGTTTCAGAAACTTTTGACAACCATCTTTCAGGCTTACATAAAATGGTCTAAAACAGGGAGAAGTTCTCTGAGCAGTGAATGGTAAGGCTGATTTGAGCTGATGGATAGGCAGCAATAACTTAGATGTTAACTTAGAACTTGATGTTTGCAGAAATGCATCTCTAAAAGAACATGTTGAAGCAGATAGGCTACACCAGCGGGAGACCGCACTGGGTGTCCATCCTGTCAGCTAAGAATAGACAACCAAACATACAGTTCACACAGACTAATGAATTGGACAATAGAAGGTTGGAAAAAAAAAGTTTCCTGGTCTGAAGTGCACTTGACCGGTGCAGTCTGGGCGGAAGAGGCTCACCGGTGTTGGGCATCTTGTGCCACGTAAGTATATGGAGCCTCTTCAAATTAAAAGACGTCAGGTAGGACGTAACAGTCTAAGACCAGCACACCATGTTCTTCTTCTTTCTATAACTTTGGGGTATGGTAGTTTGGTAGACAAACCTAAATTTGGAAGGACTAATAAAAATGCTTAAGATAACACTAATAAGTTTAGAGGACCTTGAAAGTGTACGGAATTTCTGGAACAATCAACATTATTTGTTGAACAGATATATTCTGAGACCAAAAAGAAGCAATGAAGAGAGCTCCATATTTGTCAAGTATATTGTTTAGCCAGAAACCACTGTTTTTCACCCCTCTTTCCCGTCCCCATTCCAGATTAGTATTCAAAGGTAAAGGCCCCCACAAATGTATTGAGTGGGGGCCGACAGGAGTGCAGAGTGATGACGTCATCACGCTGCACCCCGTCGCTCAGAGTATCGGCGGGCACCTTTTGTGTGCCGGCTGTTAGTTTGAATGGGGACGCCGGTTCCCATTCAAACTGATGGCATCGGCCAGAGGTTTATGGACATCAGGGTGCAGAGATTCTGTTGGTGCAACATGGTGTTCATTCCCTCGTCCTCTGCCTCTCCCAACCTGAGCCTTTCTTGTCTCATCTCCAGGACGTTGTCGGGACGATCACCTGGCCTCCGGCCCCATTGGGGGACAGGGGGTGCTGTGGAGGGAGTCCCAACGTACCGGGCTACAGGGGTACCCTGGGCCTCTCTGAGGTTTCGGTCCATGCGGATATCCCATGTCACCAGTTGGAGTATAAACAGTGTGTGCTGTTATGCCCGCAGATCATGGGTTAGCACGGGGGCAACAGGAGCAGGAATTAAAGCCACACAAGGGTATTTTCACCCCCGCGCCCCCCTAATGGGAGATAGCAGGCATACATTGAGGGACCCTGGTCTTTCCAGCACTCGGGTGGCTAGCGTCCTGAGTCCCTGGTGAACCCCCCCAGGAAGGTGCTGGGCAGGGTCCAATGGAGATGATCCCTTTTCAGAGGGAGGTCTTTTCAGAGATAGGAATAGCGAGATGGTCAAAGTACCAATGCAGAAGGTCGAGGCAGGGGCGGCGATATGAGAAGAGTCGTTGGTACAGGCGTGTGTTCGAGGCAGCGGCAATCAAGAAAGTAGTGGTACAGGCGGGGGCGCGGCAGGCGGGCAATCAAAACGGATGGTCAGAAAAGATGCGAAGGCAGGGAGCAAGAGATTCAAAGAGTCGTCGGGAACAAAGCAGGGTCGGGTACCAGGAAGTCAAGCCAATAAAAACCTCTAAACCATTACCGGACACAGCAAGCTGTTTAACACCAGCACGTGATGCAGGGATGGCAGGTTTTATAGGAAGTGTCATCCTGGGGCCGCCCAGGGGTCAGGGGAGGACCCAGGGAACACTCCCTTCCTATTCCTTCAAAACTCAGGCGAGCGCCTCATGTGCGAGTGCGCATGCGGGGAGCAGGCGCACGTCCGAACGTCCCTAAGGGCTCGCTCGTGACGGAAGTAGGGGAGGGAGCCAGCAAGACCCCTGCTGAATGTACCAAGGGCCCTGCCAGGGAAACTCGCCAGGAAGAGTAGAAGCAAAGGTAAGGAGGGTACTATCGTCGCAGGGCCGACCCAGCAGGACGGGATGATGGCTGCCGGATCCTGCAGAGCCCCACCTCAATGCGGCTCCGGACGCACAAGAGGACCAGATCTCGGGCTACGAGAGTGGAAACGGCCACGAGCCGAGGAGCATGGAGCAACGGCTCGAGGAACCCAAGAAGCCTCCTCAAAACCAAACCCTTCCGCGACCAAATACTGGACGGCCCCGTGCCCCTCTGACGAGAGTCGAGGATGGTCTCCACCTCGTACTCCTCAAACCCCGTCCAGGAGAACAGGTCGGAGGAGAAGGAGACGATCGACCCGAGAAACTCATCCACCCAAGGAACGGCTTGAGGAACGAACATGGAAAGACGGGTGGAAGCGGAACGAGGAGGGGAGGAGAATCCGAAACCGCGGACAGGGTTTACAGACGGTCACCACGTAAGGACAGAGGAACGAGGAGCGAGCCTTCGAGACGGGACAGCGCAGGCGAGGAAGCGGACGAGAGCCAGACCCGTCCCCCGGACGCAGGGCAGGGAAACGGGGCGGCGACCCCAGTCGGCCCTACGCTTCATCTCAGACTGTACCTTCCAATTAAGCGATGTACGGGCCTCCCCCCAGGCTGGTGCAACGCAGTCCAGGCGGGTCAGCCGGGCGGGCCACCGGGAATCAGAATTCTAGAGGGAGGAGGAACTTTGGGTGGTAGCAGCCCCCGTCAGGAAAAAAGGCGTGACAGGAACCAGAGTGCCGGGGGAATTGTTATAGGCAAACTCGGCTGCGGAAGAAGTATGGCCCAGTCGTCTCGCGTGGAAAAAAAGTAACGCAACGGAGGTACTGCCTCCAACGGGTTCTGATTTGTCGCTCGCACTGCCCATGCCTGCAGGGTGGTACCCCGAGGTGAGGGAGGAGGTGAAAACCCAGGAGACGAGACCACTCCTTCCAGAATAGGGAGGGTGAATTGGGGTTCCCCTGTCCGTCACCACATCGTCTCGGCAAACCCGTGCAGGCGGAAACCTCACTAAGAACACCCGAGCGTCTGTCCGGAGGTC
Organism: Ptychadena robeensis; assembly: GCA_036250615.1. Lineage (NCBI taxonomy): Eukaryota > Metazoa > Chordata > Amphibia > Anura > Ptychadenidae > Ptychadena > Ptychadena robeensis. The sequence goes on from CM070043.1 coordinate 2,196,429, forward strand.
GGGAGGGCCCGGCAGAGCCACGAAATGGGCATTTTCGTGTGAAGCGGTCCACCACTGTGAGATTGTGTGAAGGGTTCCGACAGGGGCAAATCGGTAACAAAGTCATGGCCATGGTGGACCAAGGGACATTCGGGGACAGGTAGCGGTGAAGGAAGTGGGGAAAGGACGGGTACGAGGGTTCTTTGCACGTGCGCCATACCGGGCCCGATCGCACGTAGAAGTCACAATCCTTCCCAGCTAAGGCCACCAGAAATGGCGGCGAAGGAGGTATCGGGCTCTTTTAACACTAAATGTCCTGCCATACGGCTGTCGTGGCAAAACCCAGGACCTGTTGGCCGTTGCGGGCCAGGACGAAACACGGTCCAAAAAACAAGCCTTTCCCGTTCTGCAGACACGGGGAAGGTGTTCGGCCAGTATACAGGCACTCTGAACCCTGAGATTCTACAGCCACCTCAGGGCCAGGAAAGAAGGAAAGAGGAGGAAAGGAGGGGGAGAGGGAAGCTGAAGCGCGGAAAATTAGGAGGAGACGAGGGAAAGGAAAAGGGGAGGAGGGGAAAAGAAACGGAAGGGATGTAGAAAGGGAGGAGATGGAAGGAAGGAGCGGAGGGAGGAGGGAGGGGAAAGGAGTGAAGGAAGGAGGAAAGGAAATTGGGCTGGGAAGCGGGGGAAGCGGTGGAGGAATGTTTTTGGGGAGAGAGAATGGGCACGGGTTCAGAGACTGTGGGGTCCCGGATTGCATGTGCGGGAGGGGAGGGAGCATCGGCCTCTTGGCGTTCTTGCTGCCAGGGTGTACGTTGAGGTGGAAGTCAAACCTGGCAAAAGACACAAGGCCAGCGGGGACTCCTGACGAGGTTGAGCCTTTGCTTGGGCGGAGGTTTGCAAGTCGTGGTCGGTGTGAAGATGTGGTGGTGATGAATGATGTAAAACACGCAGCATGGTGTGGGGCCCCATCGAGGGAGGTATCGCCACTCTCCAAGGCAGCCTTCAGGCAACAGCTCCCTATCCCCGGACACTGTAGTTCTGCTCGGGCGGGGGGAGTTTGCGGGAGTAAAACAGACCGGATTGAAAGCAGGTTTTTCTTCGCCGGAGCGTTGGGACAGGACAGCAAGCTCGGAGGCATCCACCTCGAGGACATAGGGCAGAGACGGGTCCGGGTTTTAGGTTGGGGGCAAAACTGAAGCTTTTCTTCAGAAAGTCAAAAGCGGCTTGCGCCGGGGCCGTTCAGGAGAACCGGACGTTTGTGCTGGTGAGCTGGGTAAGAGGTAGAACAATCCGGAAAAACCCCCGTATGAAGCGGCGGTAGAAATTGGCAAATCCGAGGAAACGATGGGAGCGCGCACGTCCGCGTCCCTCGGCTCGCTCGTGGACGGAGTAGGGGAGAGCCCAGCAGACCCCTGAATGTCCCCAAGGGCCCTGCCAGTGGAAACCTCACCAGGAAGAGTAGAAGGCAAAGGTAAGGAGGGTACTATCGTCGGCAGGGCCGACCCAGCAGGACGGGATGGTGCCGGATCCTGACAGTTGATATGTGAGTAACCACCATTTTTTGTTATTGATGATTACCATTCTTGTGCATATATGATGAGATACAATTGTATATAAAATTTGGAGCAACTTTATCTAACGCTCTCCCTAGCTCACCCTAACGGTTTACTATGCCCTTCCTAAGTTATCGGCCAACAAATAGCATGATAGACATAGAGTTCTGTTAGACGTTATTGTGGAGAAAAATACTCATTATTTGGAATATAACAGTATAACTATGTATGGGATGTATATATGTATAGTTGACTGCTATTCCTTGATATTCTAGTATGATATGAGATATGTTACCTAGTTCTGCTAAACAAATGAAGTGACTGATGTTTGCTAGTCATGTGATCATTTGATGTTGTTCCTAGTGATCCACTCTCCCTGATGAGCCCCATTTCTGGGACGAAACGCGTCGGAGTACAAAGTGGAATCACAAAACAACATTACATATGTAACCACTGTATATCAAATTGGTGATGTTATATCCAACTTTTTAAAATTTATATATCTCTGTATACACTATTGTGTTTTATATTTGTGACGAGCACAATTGACGCAGGCCCACTTTTGTAATAAAGACCCATTTTAAACAAAAATTTGACTCTCCCATGTGCCTTTAAACCTTGTTTAGTTGGTTCCCCAGTACCTTAATCTGGGAGTTAGGGTGCTTTCAAGAGGATTATGGACATGTCCGTTCTCTGGCGACCGAGCTTTGGGGCAACAGGGACCCAGAGCTTTCGGGGAGTGGGCACCCATGATGCGTGGCCAATTTTGCCGTCGCGCGCGACGGCCGCGAGCTCGCACGCAGGCACATCGGTTGGTGGCTCGTTACATATATGGGGGCCTTAAATCTTCTGTGAACTCTGTTAGTAGGCTCAGTTGCATCCTGCAATAGAGCTTGTTGACAGAATTCATGGGAATAATAATCTGGGGGGATGGTGAGAAAGAGGAGAAAGTGAGGGGTAGGGGGCTAGGAGGTTTAGTGGGAGAGGGGCATTACTCTCCCTGCTTTTCCGGAGAATGTGTGGGGTGGTAAGTTAGGAGGGGGTTTCCCTCCCTGCTTGTCTGGAAGATGTGCTTCTGGCTTTTGGAATGCGGAGATGTCACTTTCGATTACTTTTCCCTTATTTGGAAAGGGAAAACTTGACAGGTATGGAGAAGTCAGTTCTTAAGGAGTAGATGATACTGAAATCGTGATATGGGACATATGCATATGATTTGTCATGTAACTATCTTGGTACTTGTGGCTTTCTAGAAATCAACATGCTACCGGCAGGGATTCCTCTTTAAGGTAGGTTCAGTTGTACAAACAGGTCCATGCCTATTTTACTAATGCTGTCAATAAACACAGCAGAAGGTTGGAGATCAGGTTCGAACTCACAAATAAATTATTAACTGCAGAGACACCTGGGAAAGAGGCCTCTTTTATTCCCAGGCATGTGAGCTATAAAGTGCGGCACAGGTGGCATTCTTCAGATAATGCGTTCAGGTTTCACTGCTGCTACACCTATGCTGTACAGGGGTTTCTGGTTTCAGTTTTGACTTTAAGACAATATGATCTTTTGCCGCTCAGCAGCCTGATATTGTGCATTGGCACTGACATATAGGAAACCTATTGACAGGCAGGAAATTGCCATCCCTTTCACAAGAAGGAGATCTGTTTTCAGTAATATGTCATCTGCGGCACCAATGCATTGTTTCTTTGTGATTTATTGCAGTTTAGGGATCTTCTTGGGAATGGAGTAGGCTTCATTTACCAAATGGCACTAGATAAGGAAGGTGCCAAAGAACAAAAAGAAATACATACATACAATACATTTTTATCTTCCTAAAAGACTCATGCCATCAATGACTATATACACAACTGTATTTCCCTGTACAAAGGCACATGGTAAAGCAAATCCCTTTCGATACAATATTTGAAAGCAGATACATCTTCTTCCAATGGTTATATGAAAATGAATTGGTTGATAGCTAGAAATAGTTGTGCAATTATTGAAAAATTTTAACTGTGAATGTATAACATTACAGAACAGGACCGCCCAAAGGGTAGATTGTGATATACCAGGTAGATCTATGGCTATGTATATATGGCGTTTAGGGATGCACCAATACCAACTGTGTTAATCACATGCCATGACTTCCTGCCCTGCCTGTGCACACGGCTTTCAGCAGGTCCGCCAGCAGAGCGGACAGTGGTGGTTGTCATAATTCCCTGTACTAACCTCTCAGTCGGTGGAACCGCTAAACACCTTGTAAACAGGCGGGATGGGAAGCCATGCATATGTAAGGGATGCGCCGACATCCCTGTCAAGGCATGCGATTAACATAGGGGGTATAGGTGCATTTCTAAACGCCAATCTCTAATAGTGTAAAAGGCAGCAGGAGTAAGGGTAAGGTTCCACTGAAATACCATGCCGCATTTGCTCCCAAATTGCCTAAGTGGAACCAATCCGCAGCTAAAATGCATGCATGCGCCAGATTGATTTCAATGGACATGGATCGGCTGCAGTTCTGCCGCAGGTTTTAGCCCATTGACCGTCAATAAACTGTTGAAAACTTGCGGGGAAACCGGACAGAAAAACACATGTGGAAAGCGTTTAGTGGAGCCTTAAACTTAAGCTAGCCATACACGTATAGAATTTTGCACAATCGACAATAGATTAAATCAGGATGTTCGATATTTTGATGGAATATCAATTGTGCCTTGTGATATCGAAAGTACACACTCTATTTTCATTCAACTGAATAAAATTTGAAATATCATTCAATTGTTTTTTACAGGAAATAGCTTCATTAAAATGTATTAGATTTATTATGTATTAGATCGAACAAAAAAAGATCAAATTAACAATGTTCAATTTACATTTAATGTTTAACAATTCGATCAAAATTTACCAACATGTCCAATAACTTAAGATTGATTTTTTGTTCGATATCCATGACTTTTTATGGAACTAACAAGTTTTGGGTATTCAATTTGTTCCCGATCCCGATCAATTGAACGAAAATATCAAACTGTATATGGCCACCTTAAGCCCTGCCTTTTGTTTCCCATTTTTATTGTTGGCAAATCAATTTCACTTGGTCATTTTAAAAGTAGATTTCAAGCCAAAAAGTGTGGGCACCCCTGCTCTAGAACTTGTAGTATTTGCATAAATTCTGCTTAGACATGGAAGAAGAGGGAGGAGGTGTGAATGGGTGTGTTCTTCTTCTCCAATAGTACAAGCCCCCCCCCTC
>CM070043.1:2213706-2226823 GCA_036250615.1 Ptychadena robeensis
TAGTTGTTGGTAGATCTGATGGAAATTGTATGGAGGAATCTAAGGGTGTATGGGGGGCTTAACTTACACCTTAAACTACAAATAAAAATAAAAATCAGATGGACGGCTGGCCTGAATTACTTTTGGACCAGCTGTTCATCTAACTCCTATCTTCGATTAGAATTTGGGATGTTGGCCACAGAAGAGTCACTGAATGGTCAAGTAGAATCTTACCTTAGATATATGACAGTGATGGCGTACCTATGGCACGCGTGCCAGAGGTGACACTCGGAGCCCTCTCTGTGGGCAGGCTAGCTGTCAGCCAGCACAGGGGAAAGAACTGCAGCCTATTGGCTCTCAATGCTGTCAGTTCTCATCCCCTCTCTTCTGATTGCACACAGCGCCCAAAACCCTCCCCTATTCTATCTTATAAGAGAGTGTGTTTACATGTTTTTTGTGTGTATGTGATGTGTGTGTGATTCAGGTTATATTGCCATGTCAGCACTTTGAGAAGTTGGGTTTAGTTTTCAATTTGGGCACTGGGTCTCTAAAAGGTTTGCCATCACTGCCTTAAATGATATAGATGTATAAGTATGTATGTACTGTATGTATATGTATATAAAACATGTAATATGGATATTTTCTGTTTCTTAGTTCCATCCAGCAGGTGAAGCTCTTTTCACAAATTTCCAATGATCTGCGGAAAAACAAGATTTGTTTAGTAGGATGGATATGTGAAGTTCAGAATACACCCACAGCTAAAACATGAGCCTTCCATTAGGCCGCAGACTCACGTAACACATTTTTACCTATACAGTACAGTAGCGCAGGAAGTTCAGTGTTTGTTTTCAGAAGAAATTTAGGACAAATGGTGAAAGTTGCAGAGTTTTGAGATAAATCTTTTCTGTTTGGTGGAGGTTCCCCATAGTGGGAGGAAACAATTGAAACCTTTTAAGCTGGTCTTCTTGAGCATTCCCCCTAGACATGGTCTTCAAGTTTTTGAGATGTTCCAATTGGCCAATTACCATCCTATGCCATTGGGTTGCTCTAAGCAGGGAACACACTGCTCAATATAGGAGCTGGAGACATAGATAGATCATAGACATAGATCATCATTTTGTGCACCATTACATCCTAAGCTACTTTTCAATCATAGAAATCGAAAGCAAATACAGAACAGAAGAACCCTTGTACTAGCCCCAAGACACACTAAATAACTCTATAGCCGGTTTAACTGACTCAGGATTAAAATGTCTTGTTGCAGCAGGCTTGCTAATATCAATGGCTCGCGACATACAAGTGTCCGCTTGTCTCCCCCAGCTCATACTTTGTTCAAATAGAGTAAGAAGTGTCTCTTGTTGATTGGACAGGAAGCTTCAGATTTCCAGCAGATTAACCCTCTTCTCCTGACATTGTCCGGGCTCGTCCGTTAAATATTTGTGCCTAATTTACAGATATTTGTTTGGCTCTAAAATCTACTTGAGCTGAAGTACTCCGCATAAATTGTTGTTCCTATCCAAATCTGTAGGTGGGTTCAATCTCATTTACAAAATATTTCACAAGGTTTGAAGTGTGGGGTCATCCAAAGTAGAAAACTGAAGGGGAAAATTAGCAGGTTGCATGTTTCTGCACCTATGACGCCAACCAAAAATGGTTTACTGGATGGGCAAATAAAAGAATAAAAAAGTGAAAACAATAGAAAACCTAATTCTTTCAATGCTGACCATTATTTATATAGTCATTTTCATGAAGTATATAAATTTATAGATTCAAAATTTATACTTCACAATATGATATCAAACAGTCCATGTAGGTACCATACAGAGAACCTAGAAGAGGTTCTACATCGTCATTGTGGTGGCTAGAAAGGTACAGGATTTACAAAAATCCCAAAAAGAAATACTACCCATCTTGATAAGATGTTGGGTCCGTAAGGAAGGTAGGAAGTGAGGTAGCGGGTGGATCAGGGCCTAGGTGAAAGGCAGGTAGTATTCAACTCCACCCTCACTCTGTCTCTTTTGTTGTCTGGGTCATCTGTTTGCTAATGTTCTGTTAATGTTTTTATGTATGATGTGTGTTTCTCTAGGTATCTTTTCTTTGTTACAGCAGTAGCCGGGTCAAGAAAATGGAAAAGGATTGATATGGGTGACGTGCTGGTGGAGGGGCAGTGACTGTTTGTGGATAAGTACATGCTTATCCACAAACAGTCATAAACCCATCGAGTGCTTGGAGTTTAACTGGTTAATGTGAAAAGTAGTCATGGTTATAGATAGGGATGGCCGAACTCTCCGCAAGGCATGAAGGTTATTATTCTTCTGGTGGCCGGATCAGAAGCAGAAAGATCCGGCCAGTGGAAGAATTTTTTCACCAGAGATCGGGTATCCGGATATCGAAACTGGGAAGTGTGTGTTCCAGATCCGTCAGTGACCTCACATCCTTTTTTTCTATTCAAATTCCCCACGAATAGGTGGGGCATTTGAATCTACCCGCAAACAGGCAGATGTCGGACTTTTTTAAAAGTTAGTCCATCTCTAGTTAAAGAGTTCGCAAGCTGGTAAATATGAGGCTGGTGGCTGGTAGGAACAGAAATGGTTGGATACAAAGGGGAGGGGGGGGGGGGGCACTGTCAGAGATCTTTTGAATGGTTACCTAAATGTTTGGTACATGTTGTGTTTTGAAAAAGCTGTGGCCTAAATATATCCAACATCTTTTTAATCTGATATTGTGGTTATTATAGAGGTTAATTCTAAAATGGTATGAAAGTATCGGTTATGCGAGTTACAACCTTCTTCCCAAGGTCCACCCTACGCTACATTGTTCTCATGTATGTGATGACATACAAAGTGCATTGGTGGTCAACAAATATAGGTTTGGGCTTTCATTATCAAGTTCCAGGGTAGAGACATCTTAATGCTAACTCAAGACATTTTGCGTTTCCAACTTTGTAGGAACAAGTTAGAAAAGGACCTTTTCTTTTGTAGCATGACTGTGCCCTGTGCCCCCAAAAAACATAAGGGTGGATAAGGTTTGTGGGAAATAACTTGACTGGCCTTCACAGAACCTTCACCCTAACCCCACCAAACACTTGTGGGTAATTAGAACAGACATTTTGCATGGATCTTCTTTTCCTGATCTTTTTTTTTACCTGACTACTCATAGACTACTCATAGACTATAACCCTCATAGACACACTCCAAACTCTTGAAGGACACTTTCCAGAAGAGTGGCACCAACTCTACTAGATTGTAAGCCCAACCGGGCAGGGTCCTCTACTCATCCTGTGTCATAACCTGAACCTTTGAGTATTGTGTTGTGTTGTGTCTCCACTCTGATTTATTGTACAGGTGCTATATAAATAAATAATAATACCATCTCCATGGTCATGTCAATAAACTTGTGTAACTATAATGGGCAGGTTTACCATTACGTGTTATGGTTGACTTTGGACAAAGCACTTAGGGAAATGTGTCTGTTGGCAGCACAAGTATAGTGATGAGCGGCATAGGCAATATTCAAATTCACAATATTTCTCTAATAATTCTACTAATATTCAATTTGATATTTGTAAATACGAAATTTGCGCAGATGGTCATTATATTATTGCAATGCTTGTCCATAAGCTTGTCTGTGCATAATATCTGGAATATTTCAAATTGCAAATATCCGCCGCCATATTCATGAAAAATGAAAATGTATAAACCAATATTCGTCAACAATATTCGCAATTCTAATATTCAAGCTACACAACACTATACAAGTACAGGGATTTAAAGATTGTTGCTGGAAGTTGAGTTCCTAGTGTTTGGTAGACTTAGGTCAACTCTCTGTCATAACAACAATGACTTGAATCATCATAATCAAAGGCAGGACCAGACTATGTGCAGACACCATCATCTACATTGGCTTGTAGACTTCATCCAGAGTACGTAGAATGATCCTAGACAGTGAATATTTGCTGTTAGTCATAGATATATAGAAGCTAAATACATATGTGTGCACCACTGTAGTCATCATGACACAAGCCTTGTCTTCTGAATACCCGACTTGTATAACACTCCAGTAGTCGGAAGATGACTGTAGCAGTCTACAGCTGCAGTCTATCAGTACAATCACAAGGTAAGAACTACTCATAGCTCAGGGTTATCATTTGGTTCATTTGCACTGACGGGTCGTAAATATTTGCTCAGCAAGGTGGGCAGCCATTGACACCTTCCTGGATCTAGTGGACCTATTGCAGTTAGAACATGCTGCCTGTGTCTTCTGCTGGTCAATGAAGTGAAATATCTATGGATCAGGAGGGAAAGCTGTTTCACCTACCCTCCTTATTTACTACAATGAACAAAGACATCATTGACACTTCTCTGCTGACCCTATCAGTCAAACTGTCAGCAAGTTGCTCCTTTTTAGGAAACATTACTTTTATCTTGAGAGTTATCGGTAGAAGCTGTCACAACAGTTGGATCTTTTTCTCATATTGAAGCAAAGGAAACAGAACATAAAAATCGAAATGTGTTAAATCGCAGAAAATGTTTTTTTTTATGTCTGTGTCCCTATTCCTGTTTATTCTCGACTCCCTGACTTTTGAAACCTGGTCATTTTTTACAGGAAGTTGGGGGAAATCTTTCCTTGGGTGGCAAAAAGATACAAATAAATAATGACAGCAGGTTTTAGCCTGGTTTTAGCCTGCCACATGCTTAGCACCCTCCTGGGTGTTAAGCATGTGGCACAGTTTTTTTAAAACCGGGCCACAGGCAATCGCGGCAGAGCACAATATGCTCCGCCACGATTTCCTACCCGCCCAGAGGTCCTGTGCATATGCTGGGAAAAGGCGACGCCCCTCCATTTGCATGGCGGTCCGGTCCCGCCCCCTTCATGGGCAGACCCGGAAGCATCTGCATACTTGCCAATGCTCCCGAACGGTGGGGGAATTCGGAGGACAGGTAGGTTTTTCCATAGTTAACTCATAGTTAACTTATCTCCACCATGAAACTCAGCCTGAGTTAACTCGGGCCAAACACCCAGGAGGTTAATGATTTCCATCCAAAAGTAGGAATAAAGTTTTTGTTTTTACTTTACATTCACTTTTGTCTAGCGAGTGGACTGTTCCTTATTCGAGCCCTCATGGAAGTATTGCATGTCCAAGTATTTCATGTTGCCATATATATAGCAAATAGGAATATCAACAGCTACAGTAGGACCGCCTTCTAACCACTTGAGTAGTGCAGGCCCATTAACTCATGGCAGGTAGAAATTCTTTGCTGAAACATAGGATTTGGGTGTTCTAAGCTTTAAAACACGATAAGAACATTTCAGTACTTTTGTGATTTTGACATTTGTTTTAAACAATAACACTATTTTAGTGAAGCGTGCCCATTGTTTTGGTTGAGTAATTGATTCTCCCTGCAAACCAAGCATATATCAATAGGTATATCAGCTTCTACTTCTAGAATGGCTCTGATGAGTGTTTGCATTAAAACCTCTACAGGGCATATTTAGTGCATATAGGAATACAAACAATACATGGCTTCCCTATTGACTATGAAACCTAATTGCTGTAAAATATATGGACTTTGGGTTAAAGGTCAAACCGGGTTAATGAGAATGACCTTTAGGCCACATGTTTCTACCTGGACATCATTTCACCTCACAGGTGGGTATTCTGGACAACTATTAACAAGATGGAAAGGCAAACTTTACTTACAGAAGATGCTTAAAGCTAGCCATACACGTGTCGGATTCCATGGCCGATTGATCACTGATCCGATCGATTCCGGCGATCTCAGCGGGAATCGGAGCTCCGATCAATCGGCCAATTAAGAGTATCCGATCGCTGCATACCACCTTGTCCCACGGATTCCTGGACGATTCCGTGTCCGATCGCTTACTTCCCAAATGGCAACTCCCCCTGATGTGTGCAGGATCAGAAAGACCAACATGTTGGTTCTCCGTCGGATCCGATTCTGGGCCCCCGATCAATCGGACGCGAACGATCGGACAAGGTGGGCTGCAAGCGATTCCGGCATGATCGTTTCGCGTGCACGCGCCTGGAATCGATTGTCCCGGAATCCGGTCGGAATCCGACCCGTGTATGGGGGCCTTAAGGGGTTTGGGATCTCTAACAATGAACTTCTGTTATTTTCTCCATGTTGTTATGCCTAGATAAGAAAAAAGAAAACTTTTTCTGCAAAATAAAAGAGAAATAAAAGTGTTACAACTATCTTAAAGCCCCCCATACAACTTTAGATTCCTCCATACAATTTCCATGAGACCTACCAACAACTATGTAGTAAAGTGACCTCCCTGATAGAATACATAGTGATTGGAAGGTATAGAAAGGTCCTCCTATTACATGGTTTTGGTAGAAGAAAAGTTGGTTGTACAGAAATTGCATGGTTATTGTATGTGGTGTATGGGGGGCTTAAGGGCGATCAGAGACAATAATGGGATAGGTGAGGGAAGTCACCTGAAATAGGTGAAAAATTTATACTTACTTCTAGGTTGTTGGTCTAATGACCTGGGGGGTCTATTCACCCAGCAATCTTAAGCAGGTGAAAGCCTATAGAGAATTAAAAAACTGTCTCTACATATTGTTGGTGCTAGTTGCACTCTTGTAGCCCTTGGAATTTAGAAAATCGAGGTAACCAGTAGCTGTCTCCCTCCTTATTACAAATTTAAGTCAGGCTTACCCAAAAATAATCTAAAGTGATCACTTCTTACCTGTATAAGCAACATGGTTGAAACTGTTTCAACTTACTATACTGAAGAAGCAACCTCGGAGTCCTCTCCCAGCATTCCTTCATTTGTGGTAACCACGACACGACAAAAGTTAAAGTATGACGCTGGAGAAAACCATTTACCTTTAATGAGGTACTTCTAATGATCAGGTTTTATTCATAAAGTCACAAACTTTGTCTCAAATAAAAAAAAAATGGTAAGTTAGAGGCTTTGTTAGTCACTGATGTAATGTTGAACTAAAGCTGAGAACACACGGCTCGATATTGGAGCCGTTCGAGGTTCCCTGCAGCAGCGTGATGACATCATCGTGCTGCTGCCCAACATCGTGCTGCTGCCCGACATCGAAGGAGCTGGGGGTGCAGCACTGCTGTGTCATCCAGCTCGGACGATGCTTTGCACCCGTGGTGGTTTACGATCATGTCCGATATCCCTGTTTTCCATTGGTTGGTGGTTGGTCCCGCTCTAAAACAGGGATGGCCACATTAGATATCGCCCAGATAGATGGCCGTGAGCACGCACGGTGCTCGAATCGGCCATCGATCTGGCCCATATCTATGCGTGTGTTCCCTGCATGGGACAACAGCTGGTTTCCTTGTATTCATTTATATCAGTGTAACCTTCCTAAGCCATGAGGTATGTTACTTCCCGGAGTATCACAAAAATTATTGCAAAAAGCCTACAAAACTTACGTGTCCACCATGTCTAATGGCATTTACATTTTCCTTCCTGGGTTTAGACTTTAAATATTTTGATTCACCACTGTTCACCTATGAAAGAATCCTCGTCTTCCATTGAACCCCAGTAGAGTAAAGGTCCCATACCCGAATCGATTTTTTGTTTGATTCCCCAATGATCATTTGCCAGGAAGGTACACAGCAATCGATGGTTCAGGAATTTAAAGTGTTTCACGTTTTTAGATCAATCCCGCTGAAATAAATATTGATTAAACTGGGAACCAACATTTTGGTAAATCCCTATTTGATTGCCATTACTTTACATGGGGACCAGAGTCCCTATCAAAAGTATTGACCATGAATTGATTACGCAAAATTGATCGATCTTGCAGGAATCGACCCCTGTATGGGTACCTTTAGAGTGCTCCATACCTATTCCAGGTCCATAGAGAGGCAACCACTTTTCCCAGAGCAGCTTCTGTACAAATTTCCTTTCAACTTTTTGGATTCAGTTCTTCAATGTGCATAAACATAATATACAAAAATTGTCAATAGTAATGGAAGTTCAACCTTTGCCTGTCCTACATGTAAATTCCTGAGTGAATGTTAATATAGTTTAAAGCTGAGATGTTCTGTAAGTGAGGTTAACTTCTTAAGGCAACATTTCCTTCTAAGACATAAAAGCCACCGGATTTAGCCTGCAGCATCTTCTACTTGCTTCTCGGCATTAAATTTCACTAAACTTCAGTCAAAGATTTATTATGATTTTATTGCAAATAGTTTTGCAATGCCTTCAAGTGCTTCATTTTATGGAGCACTTAGGAGTAAGAGATGAAACTAAAAATAACTGTGTTATCGAGATGAGATTACTCAGTGGAATATCTAATGGGTATCTGAGAGTACTTAAAGTGTATCTATAGGAAAAACGTGTTTCTTCAAGTTTAGATAGAGTAGGGACCGGTTTCTGTGTAATGCAAGGAATCATTGGAGAGATTTCCCCTCATTTCCTGTTTTATTTACACCGTTTTGCAGGGAGTAAAGAAAATATGCAGGGGAACAGACAACAATAACATCAGACAGAGGTTATAGTGTCTCCCTTCTTCCATAGAAGTGAAAGATAAAGTGGTGATAGGGCCATGTTGGAAATGTTGGCTCCTGCAAGAGTGATATTGTCAGGATACAGAGAAGGGGGCGACCAGACAGGCAGCATGCACTGACAACCAGATGGTATATGGTGAACAAACAGGTTTATTGTGCAATTACAATAACGGGGAACAAAACAAACAGGTGCAAAAATAGTCCAGGGTTCAGATTCAGATGTTTAGATGTCCAGGGTTCAGTGTCAGAGTGGAGTGAAAATGCTCAGCCAGCATGGGTGGGTGAGGCACACCTATATAGCATTCAGGCTAACAAGGCAGGTGACCTCAACCCAGCCCATGGTTGCAGAGAGCCTGTGGAAACAACCCAGGGAAGAGCAAGCACAGTGCCATTATCAGGCAGTACCTGGTACAGCTGGGGTCCTCACAGCACCCCCTTCCTGAGGGGTGCATAGTAAACATAGGTCACAGCCAAACAAGAAAAAATCCAAGAACCAAGACAAAAAATCCCAGGAAGCAAACAGGTCCAGCAGGGGAAATCAGTGTGTGCTGCACCGGTCAGTTTGGGTGGAGCATTCTGTCAGGATCCATAGAAGGGGGCGACCAGACAGGCAGCACGCACTGACAACCAGACGGGGATATGGTGAACAAACAGGGTTATTGTGCAATTATAAAAAGGGTTCAGAGTCAGAGTGGAGTAAAAATGCTCAGCCAGCATGTGTGGGTGAGGCACACCTATATAGCATTCAGGCTAATGAAGCAGATGACCTCAGCCCAGGGAGCCACCTGCTGGTGACTGTGGAAACAACCTAGGGTCTGTCTGTCATTTACCTCCCTGGCAGTCCCGTTCCTTTCCCCTGAAATTAACTAATTTAGGGCACAAAATGAATGAGAAGACAAGTTTACATTAACAGAGTCTACGGACTGAGTAGCTGAAGCTGAGCCCTTATGTACCTTACTGACCACAAGACACACCCATAGTTTTGGAGAGAAAATTAGGGGGAAAAAACAGAGACACAGCCATTCAGATATCAAGTAAATATACAGAACATTCCAGCAAAGTAGGCAGGACTGGACCATGCAGTATTCACTCTATATTCCTCCAGCCAAAAGACCAGTGCCAGGAGGGAGGTCTTTGAAGAGACACATTTTACAATCTGGCACTGAACTACTTACCCATGAGCAGATATTTACACATGGGAGGAGATATGAGTCTTTGTTACAAAATGTATTTATTGCAATGCAGAATGTAAATACACAACTCATGCTATCTAATAGTAAACTGTGCCTCTCCATTAGTTGGTCAGTGTGTTCAGAGAATGGGTACTGCTAGTGCTAATACAGATGAGATCTCCTTCTTGGTAGTGGCTTTTTGACTTGGCTGGAGGTAAATGAACAAATTTGCATGATACATAGCTATGCATCTTGCATAGAATAAAGATGCAGAATTATTGCTCAAAGGATGGCTGGGACTTAAAAAACGATAAAAAATGTAAAACTTTTTTTTTGTTACATATTCGGACAATAAGACACAGGGACACTTTTCAGACAGATTTCACTTGATTTTAATGGTAAAAAAGTGTGTCTTATAGTCAGAAAAATACTGTGGTTGCATTGTTGGCACAGTGTAGGAAAAGATAGTGGCATATTGGGGAATCTGTCAATTTTTTTTACTGGCTTCATCCCTATATATAAAACACAAATAACACAAGGATTAAGAAAAATCTAATCAACTGGGGAAGCTAGTCCCTTGGACTGTTATAATAGTACACTACATGGTACACTAACTGGGACCTTTTACCTCCTGATAAGGCCCAAAAATGAGGGGTGAAACGCATCAGGGGAAGACAATTGTAGGGACTGGCACCCCTCCCCAGTATTAGCTCTGCAGGAGACCACGGTGGTACCCAGGTTTTCTTTGAGGCTGCATACAGCCTGCTACCCAAATGTCTAGTCTACTAATGTGACTTGCTGTGTTTTTGACTTTTGACTCCTGTACTCCATAGAGCCATGGTTTCCATTAGAGATGGTCGAATTTTTCGACTTGCTAACTTTGTGAGCTGATTGCAAAGCCCCTGAACATGGTATCATCACCAAAATTGCTGGTGATGTAGAGAAGGGTTGTGGGAACATTTGAAAAAAAGAAGTGTTGCTCTAGCACATGTAGTTTTTGCATAAATTAAGTTCAAAGTTAAAGTCGAAATTCCGATTTTTGAAATTTTTACTTGACTTTGAACTTAATTTTTGCAAAAACTATTTGTGTTAGAGACATACTTTCTTTTTTGGAGTATACCCCCAACCGTTCTCTACATCTGCAGCAAGTTTGGTGATGATACCATGTTCAGGGGCTTTGCAATTAACTCGAAATCGGCGAAATGGTCGAATTTTTGAAAAAAAATTCGACCATCTCTAGTTTCCATGCACTGCATTGATGATGGCCAATGAGCCTGAAACAGCTGTATGGAGTTTGGAATAAATGGCTCTGTATGTGCATTTGGCTGATGGGGCGTAAAGGAATAATTGGCATGGCTCTGCCTACTGTCCTGAAACAAGGGCTCCTTCCTAAACTTTTGGGATTTTTTATGGATTGGGCCATGTTAATACCTTTTGTTTTAAAAAGGCCTGATTGTGCTGTGTGTAAAAAAAATAGAGTTTTAACACTATACTTACTTTCTTTATTTATTAGGCCTAATCAAAGTACCAGCTAGCCGCCCTAGTTGATTATGTTCTATAAATCACCTATAAAAAAACAAGGGTTACACTTCGTCTATTTAAAAATCTTCAAATGCACTGTAAACTATAATGCAATTATAACATTTTCCTTTCATTTAGCCTGGAAAGTGAGCTTCACGGCATACTCGAACTATTAGGATTAGGAAGAATGCACTCATGGTTTAGGGGGAGGATAAGCATCAAATATTTGTCTTAAAAAGAGATTATGAGTATTAATGAAAAATGTTGGTGAGATTTTGCCTCTCCCATGTCCGGGGGACTGATTTGTCAGCACAGAAAAAAAAATTAAACTGTGAAATTTGTTTTTGTGAAAACAGATAATGGCTCCATCTTGGATTCGCTATCAAACAGGGCAAAAGTCTGGCATAAATATAAAAAGTTGTTAATCCAGAGCCAACCCCTTAGGTATGATGGTGTCAGTATATGAGGACTGGTGTGTTTAATTTGCTACAGCATCTGCCCATGGATTGGGCAACTTGCGGCATTGGGAATGGCATTGTGAGGACCCTGGCTGTACCGGGTACCGCCTGCTGGTGGCACTGTGCTTGCGCTTCCCTGGGTTGTTTTCACAGTGACCAACAGGTGGCTCCCTGCAAGCCTGGGCTGGATTGAGGTCACCTGCCTTGTTACCTTGATGGCTATATAGGTGTGCCTTACCCAGACATGGGTGCAGAGCATTTTTACTCCTCTGATTCTGAAACTAGAACCCTGAACACTTGAATCTGAATACTGGACTATAGTGCACAATAAACCCCTTTTGATTCACATACATCTATCTGGATGTCAGTGTGTATTGCGTGTCTGGTCGCCCCCTCTGCTCTGGATGCTGACAGGCATGAAGCAACATTGGATGTGGTCTGGATGATCAGAGGCAGGCCTGTGAAGGAAGTACATCCAACATAGAACAGGGATTGGCCACAAGATTGGCCACTTGAGATGGTCATGTCCTTTTTGCAGAAGTGAATGAATTGCAAGGCAAAATTTTGCTAATATTTCAACTTAATTTTGAACTTGAAAAAACGACAAGTTAGAGCAAACGTTTTTTTGTAATGCTCCCACAGCCCTTCCTTACATCTCCAACATTTTTGGTGATAATACCATGTTCAGACATTTTGTGACCGCCTGTATTGGCCAGCGTTATAGGACTTTAGGAAGATCAATTGGGGCTACCAAAGCTGGCAAGTCAATCAACTCAACATATAACAGTATATGAAAGTGGGAAAAACATGTTAGGGAAACCGCAGAGGAACCATTTGTTGGAAAGTGTGTCAAGTATATTGGGCTTTTATAGCAAATTTCAATAAAATATGGTTGTAGATTGTAGACCAAAATTTTTGTTTGGGAAACTGGTGCCAGTTTATGAGGATTGGTGTGTTTAATTTGCAAAGGCATCTACCCACGGATTGGGCAATTTGGGGCATTGGGAATGGCATGAAGCAACATTAGATGTGGTCTGGATGATCAGTGGCAGTTTATCCTAGGCAAGTCGTGTGAAAGGAAGTACATTCAGCATAGAACAGGGATTGGCCACTAGAGATGGTCATGTCAACTACAAATATAACAGTATATGAAAGTGGGAAAAGCATGTTAGGGAAATGGCAGAGGAGCCATTTGTTAGAAAATATCTGCTTTTTTAGCAGATTTCAATAAAATATGATCATTGTAGATTGTAAGCCGTCTTACCAAAATTTTGGTTTGGAAAAATATAACCCCCAGAGACCAAATATAGAAAAACCTTCTTGTATGACTTCATTGTATGACTTCATGGCCAGATAAACAGGCCTATTTACACATTCAACCATCCATTAGTGATGGACCGAACTGTTCGCGCTCGCCACCTGTTCGCGAGTTCGACCCGCCCCCTATCTTTTTACATTGGTGAAACTTTGACCCTGTGAG
>CM070043.1:2260064-2273208 GCA_036250615.1 Ptychadena robeensis
CACCTTGTATATCCAGGAGTTCCCTATTGTAAAGAGCATGAATACTTGCGGTGACATGGTGGAGTTGCGGTGGAAGTGGCTGTATCCACTCGTGTAGGATAGCTCTACGCGCCGCCAGAAGGCAAATGTGTAGCCATGCATGATATGCTGGGATTTGGGCCCTATTGGCGTCCGACACATGTCTGAAGAGTAATAAAATGGGGTCTTGTGGGATTGTCGTGTCTAACACCGTACTCATGAAGGCCCCTACCGCCTGCCAGAATGGTTGCAGTAACGGACAGGACCATAGATAGTGTAAAAGCGTAGGCCCCGAGCTATCACATTTAGGGCAATACGGGCGGGGTTTGGAGGGCTGTGAGGCAGGATCGGTTGGACGTAGACAGAGTTTGTATGCTAAATTGTGTTTCTCGCCATACTTCTGAAATCATATGTTTACGGATCAATTGGTATCCTGCATTAATTTTGTCTACCAATTCGTCCTGGGGAAATCTATTCTCCAATTATTGACGCTCGTCATCTGAAGTGTCCTAGTAAAACGTCTTTAAGGTAGGTACATAATGCGGATATACCATGAACCGGTAGCGCCACCAAGGTATCATATCTAGAATGTGTATATAAAGAGGATACATCAGCCGGTAGCGATGCGACGAAACTGGCCAATTGCGTGAAAAAGAGGGGGTGCATATCCAGGCGGTGAGACGCACACATGGCCTTCAGAATCTCCCAGGACTTCATGCGGCATGTGACTGGATCATAGAGGTCTTTTACCGTTTTCAGACCTTTGTCTCGCCAGTGCTTATAGAACGCATGCGTGGTGCCTGCTGGGAACAGCGGGTTACCCACCAAAGTAGAATGTTTAGACAAATGAGCCGGGAGCTGCAGCAGTTTCCGCACCTCCCTGAATGCTATGACCGTGTCTCGCACTAGGATGTTCCCCTTAAGCGAAGGTGGTAGTTTGCTTATAGGGCAATGTAGTAAATTGGTCGAAGACCATGGGTGGACCATGGCCGCTTCCAGCCAATTATTAGAGTAGTGCGATTGCATTGTGAGCCAATCAATGGCGTGCCTAAATATACAAGCAATATTATAGAGCCTGAGGTCAGGGATACCCGCCCCTCCCGCCTGCTTGGTAATATAAAGTGTTTTGAGAGCTACCCGTGAAGGTTTCCCTTGCCATAGAAATTTGGACAAGCCCGACACGTCTTTATGTTTCAGGAGTAGCGGAATTGTTTGAAGGGGGTAAAGGAGCTGCACGAAGGGAATCATTTTATAGAGGTGGAGTCTGAAATAATGGGGGAGGGTAAACAATTGAATCTGGAACAAACAACCGTAACATAATTTTTTTTATAATGTCATGAGAGGGAGAGCTTTTCTCTTCCACACAAGAAGCATTAGAAGCTGAAGCAGATGCCTTTAACATGTCTCACCTCCTTTCTGATGGACTAAAAACCATACCTGTCAAGTTTGGGCATTAAAAAACCGGGGGACATACAGGAAGTGACGTCAGTGATGTCACTTCCGGTATATGGATTGAGGTTCTTACGCATTCCACGTACCGGAAGTGACGTCACTGACGTCTCTGACGTCACTTCCGGCGTCCACCGGCCTTTTAGCTGATCTAGCAGGGAGAGGGCGTTACTCTGCCTGCTAATGTCCCACCGCGCTTGTGATGATTATGTGCGGGGTGGGACATTAGCAGGGAGAGTTACACCCTCTCCCTGCTAGATCAGCTAGATTTGAAGAATCCAGGAAAAATCCGGGATTTCTTGAAATCGGGATTTGGCCGGGAAAGCCACATAAAAACATGACTTTCCCTGCCAAAACGGGAGGCTTGACAGGTCTGCTAAGAACATCATTAAGCCTTCTTCGGATCAGCGGTGGGCATGGCAATTCCTTCTTTGTATCTTTCTAATGTAGTGTTGCATAGTGTGAATGGATGCACTACCACAACCAGGTTCTTTTGATTCTCGATGTACCCCTATCCGTATGGCTTCACACACCACTTGATCACCATCCACTCTCAATAAACGATTGTCCACTCAGCTGGTTAGGGGATATTTGCAAGTTCACTAGAAGGAAGGATATTTACAAGCACTCATCATCACCCAAATGGTAGGGATGGGGCATAGACTTAGGATGCTACCGTTCCAAACAAGTGCCTAAACAGCCTGCTGAGAGTGGAAGGAGGTAGCTGCAGCTCTCACCCAAGATGTGGCCAGTCTAAGAGAGAAGGCTTGATCCAGATGATAGGCCTGCTCTGGTGACACAAAGCAATCCTCACAGGCAGGAGACAACAGAATGGCCCAGAATTCTGCAAACGACTTATTTATCAATTAGGGCCAGGGAGTTGCCAGAAACCGTAACTGGGCAGATTAGATTAGTAACATTAGAAGTGGGGAGGGATTTAGCTGGACCTCTGGTGACACCTCAGCAGGTGCTTGGAACATTAGCATATTTACAGACATTAACCATGTCATGGTCAGACCTATCTATTATACATTGAGTGAACTACACTACTACACTACACCTTTTCTTGCCCATCTATGGCTTCCTTACACATTCATGGTTCTTCCCTATCTACCCATGGCTCTTTTCTTACCTATTAATGACGTTGACTACCCTACTGAATTTAGGGAGTAACAACATTTAGCAGCTTTCTAGATCTCTACCAGGATCAACAGGTATTTTATTAACTGGTGACAACTCTCTTCAGAGATACATGGTCCGCCATTGTCACCACCACAGATCCAGTCATTGAAGTTCAGCCAGTGTTGGAAATAGCACATAGATGAAGAGTGGCTGAAAGATATTTGAAGAAGGCAAAAAAAAGAGGAAACAAGCATTGCATTTATATATATAAATATACATTTACCTGAATTTTATGATCTCAAGAGCAATATTTGTGTCCTAGACAGGACCATGATCAGGGGCGTTTTCCATACCAAATATGCGTGTGCATGGGGCCCTGGCACCCTACCTCGCATATCCGGCACCCTGGTGGGTGTGCAGAAGGGGGAAGGAAAAGAAGAAGAGGAAGGAGGAGCTGCGTGTACAGAAGTGTTCTTTTGTTCCTCCCTTCTTCAACCCCCCCCCCCCCCATCGGCAGCTCCACCAATAAAACCCCCCAACCCACATCGACAGGGGGCCCAAAGCAAGAACTTGACCATGACCATGATATTGTATGTAAAGTTCTGATATTTACATTAATAAATCCAACTTTCTTATACATAATAAGTTCATGTCTCTTTATCTGAGCCACTGAGAATCTCTGTGTGTTGGTCTGGCAGCCTTCCAAATACTCATACGGGCCGGCAGCTGGCATGTTCTAAACTGGCTGGCTCCACAGAGGATTTTTTTTTGGGGGGGGGGGGGTTAAAAAAAACTGAGACTATTGTTAGATCAGATTTTGCCCACCTGTCCGAACAAAGATATCTTTAAATAAAAGCAAAGTAAGTCAAACCCAGGCCAGTGGCTAACAAAACCAGTTTCAAACTTTGTCTGCCAAAGGATTCATGTGTGCTGGGTAGTGACATCAAAGCCAAACATGAGATTTCATTCCCACAGTGAAACAATTACAGAATAAACTTGAGACTTCGGGAGAAGATGAGCTCTGACTATTTTCCAGAGAGAGAGAGAGTGTTAAAGGAAACATGTCTGTATTTAGTTTAAAAAGAAAGGAACCTCGTAATAAAATTGTGTAAAATAGATAGATAGATAGATAGATAGATAGATAGATAGATAGATAGATAGATAGATAGATAGATAGATAGATAGAACGATACAATGATACAACGTTTGGGATATGCTCACCATATAAGACCACCCTTCTTACAACGCTCACCAAATAAAAATAAAATCCGATTTGATTTAAATATGGTCATTTTATTTCAAATGCTTTTGGCATACAGGTATTTAGCGGTTAACGTGTTCTGGGTTAGTTACAAACCCCTGAGACTACTATATCATAGTCATATTTCAACTGTCAACAATCCAACAGTGCTTTTCTCTCATTAGATTTTACCCTTCGGGCTCTTGTCCACTGCTTCTTTTTCCCATGCTGCATGCCCATATCCAGCGGGTAAAAAGACGCAAAGAGAAAACCTTCTATTCTATTAATCGGACAGTGTCCCCTGTGCATTATCTAAGTCCCAGGTGCCCAACCTGTGACCCTTTGGGCGTTCTTCAGTGGCCCCCCTAGTCCTCCCGTTGCGGTTCATACATGAAATAAGCACATTACTTACCTGTCAGCAGTTCAGATCCTGGAAACACAAAAACAAATAAAACTTACTTACCTCCTTCATGTTTTCACTGATGGTGGCAGCATGTTGATTGAGGGCAAAAGAAGCCACTTCCTGATCGATTCTTCTTCAGGCAGCCAGCAGCTGACAACAATCCGCCCCTTCCCCCCCCCCCTCACTCCTACACAGACAGAGACTCCTTTGCAGCTCCGTGTGGGGGAGAAGGGGGGTGCACTCGACTGGATCCATCTAGCTGTGTGAAGAGAGGCTTCTCTCTCCTCTCTTTACAAAGTCTCACAGACGTGGTGCTTACGTCACATCTGTGAGACTCAGACACAGGGGCTTATGTGAGAGAATTCCCAGTAACCCCTGCAGCTTGTTATATCTTGCCTAGACGAGAAGTAACACAGTGGGAGGGGCACCCCTCCTGCTGTCAAAAATAGTTTTTTTTGTCAGGGATCTCTGCAGTATGAGCTGAGCTAAAGCTGATTCTGCAGAGAGACCTAACAAGTGGTAGGTCCGCTTTAATGCCTGAAGCTCTCTAGCGACACAATTTTTGTGGCTGAAATTGGATACTGCAGGAAATTATTTTTACAACTGATTAGGTCATTTCAAAAACAGTTCCAAAAATCTAAATTCACTTTTATTACATTAACCTAGTCAGACTTGTAATCTCTCCTTCACTTCCCGTAAAACTCCAGAATCTTGATCTTAAACTTGAAAGTTGTGATGGTCAATGCTCTCACATAACATACCGTGTTTCCCCGAAAATAAGACAGTGTCTTATAAAAAATATTTCTCCCAAAGATGCCCTACATCTTATTGTGAGGGGATGTCTTATTTTTCCATGACGAATAATACGGCACTGAGGTATCTGGGTGGGGGTGGGGGGTCACTTGAAATGACACATGGGGGATCAGAGGGGGGATTTAAAATACAGATAAGGTTTTTTGGGGGGAACTACTCCCCAGGAGGGGTAGCCAACCCCATTGGACTTTTAAGGTGAATCTGGGTCAGCCATAGAGTTCCAGTCAAGAGGAGTAAAATTAGACCTTTATTACCAACGATAGGTGTACAATTATATACATATAGTCGTCATCAACAGACCTGTCTAAATACTGATCAATTTGAGCTCATGGGGATGGAGAGTATACCAAAATACTTAATCATAATGTCTCAGGTAACATATCCTCATGTTCCACAACAGTTACATTATCACAATTTAAAATTCTACATTGTTACACATAAGCCCACTGTTTCTTCAATCGAATTCCGACGCGTTTCGTCCCGAACTGGGACTTCCTCAGGCGCGGGGGAGAGTTGAGGGATGGGTTCAGGCTTGCGCTTGTTGTGAAAGGAGGTTTGAATAGGGGATATTCTCGGATTGTGGTCTTACGGAAAGTAGTGAAGTGAAGATACAAGAAACGATCTAAGAAGGTCATAAAAGATGGTACCTAACAATGCAATCCTCTCTTATATATCACATATTTACATACTTAATGCCGTGGGATGATTGTACTGGGTATCTTCATGCCTTACACTTGTCTCTACTTTTTATATGAATCATGTCCTTTTATTAAAAACAGTCTTGTTATCCACAGTATTTTTTCCTTGATGAGCATTTGTACAATCATCTAGGGTTTGTTCATATATGTCAGCTATTCTAATATTCTCAAAGGTATTTGTCTCAATAACTTGTCAGTAATCAATAAATTTGTTAGGCTACCGGTAAAACATGTTCCTATATGGAGCCGGTAAACACGAGGTCGGTGTCCATGGATCCACCAATGCCACACAAAGGACCCTGTCAGTCAATTCTCGAACCGCATGTGGGTTGGTTCGTGATAGGAGAGACACTAAAAAATTTTGGGATGGGGAGGAAGGTAGTTGGTATTTGGGTCTCGAACAAAAGTTATGTTCGTCACAAAGGTCGGGTAGGTGTTTTTTACAGGAAGATAGATATATATAGATGTGTAAATATATACGGTCTCAGATAGTGATGTTCAATTAGGTGGTGGGAGGGGGAACGGGAACCCAGAAAAGTGCTTGGATAGTTGAAAGGGGTGCTATGTATACTTAAACCGGTTATCCTGACTCAAAACTGTGTAGCCCACTTCTGGTAGTAAATGCCGGCTATTATCTTACAAGGATTACTACCTCGGACATGTATGAGATACATCAATCTGTCTATCTCCGATCGTCAATCAGAAATGCTATGTATACCACAGCTCCCATTTTGAAGCATCCGGAGGTAGGTCTGTCGTGGTCAATGGGTTGTCATTTTTGTCACTCTACCTTGCCTGATGGTTCGTCCATAAAACCGTGCTGTCCCAGCTCCATATACAGTATCTCGTCTGGTGGTTGCCCTCCTCCCTGATCAGTCTGTCAGTCCATCCTACATGTCTCCCTGTTGTGTCAGTCTTATGTCTGTTTGTTTTCCCACCAAAATTAGGACACCCGTATCCCCGCTGTGGAGCGCAAATTGGCTAATTGCCCTTTCGCGCGTCCATGCGGCATTTCCGGGCGCCCCTGCCTGGGGCGGGCGCAATGCGTCTCTGTAGAGACACATTTCCGCCCTCAACTTGGCAGCACCTTCGGGTCCGTATCTTGTCACCGGAAGTGATGTAGGAGCGTCCTTGGTTGTGTAGCAACCAGGACTGCTCCCCTGCTGCGGGTGACGTGGAAGCGGTCAGCCCCTCCTCCTCCCACGGAGGGGAACTATTGGAGGGCAGGAGGGGCTGACTATATATGACGACTATATGTATATAATTGTACACCTATCGGTGGTAATAAAGGTCTAATTTTACTCCTCTTGACTGGAACTCTATGGCTGACCCAGATTCACCTTAAAAGTCCAATGGGGTTGGCTACCCCTCCTGGGGAGTAGTTCCCCCCAAAAAACCTTATCTGTAACTAATAAATGGATGTAGTGAATTGGCTTCCGGTTGGTCCCCCCTCACTTACTATATAAAAAAGGGATTTAAAATAGCACAGGAGACTCAGAGGGGGTTTACCATTTTAGTTACCCCTTCTGATCCTCCTGTGTGATTTTGATTAGCCCCTCTGATCCCCCCTGTCCAGAGTTACAGTACCATATCTTTGAGGGAGCCTTTTTTTTCAGGTGGATGCCTTATATTTCAGCATGAGGCAAAAATTTAAGGATGCCTTATTTTCGGGGAAATAGGGTACACTGACTGGACATTAAGCTCCCAAAGGTCACTGTTATATGAACCACAAATTCTGGAGCTCCCATGGTTTTTCCAATCCTAATTCTGCACTTTTGATATTCTAATATTACAATAAGGTTTAAAAGTCAAAGTTAAAAGCGTGAAGAGTCTGACATTTTTAAATAGATCATAGATCTGCTATTTGGTCACACACTGTTTAACGTTCACGTTTGCATATTTGATCATTTAACCTATAAGAGTTTTGGGTATCCCATTCTAAAAATGTTTTACTGACATAAGATTACACACAGGTGCACTCTATTTAGTCATTAGCACTAATCAGACAATGTCTGTGGGCAACTGACTGCACTCAGACCAAAGGGGGCTGAATAATTACGCTGCACACCCCACTTTGCAGTTATTTATTTGTAAAAAAAATTTTGGAATCATGTATGATTTTCGTTCCACTTCTCACGTGTACACCACTTTGTATTGGTCTTTCACATGGAATTCCAATAAAATTGATTCATGTTTGTGGCTGTAATGTGACAAAATGTGGAAAAGTTCAAGGGGACCGAATACTTTTGCAAGCCACTATATGTGTTGTGTTGGATCATTTGTTCTCGTTGTGCTTATTACAGCCTCCACCCATAGGAAGGCTTTTGTATTTTGAGGTCAAGAACTGATGTTGGACAATTTATCTGCAATCTGCACACAGGTTACCAATAAGGTTTGGTTCAGAATTTTGCGCACCAAACTCATTAAAGCCCATGGAGCTGGCTTTGTAAACCCGCTTATAGTATCTAAACCGCTACATAAATGGTTGCCCGTGATCAATTACCAGTGCCCTTCACTAATAATCATTTGGAGAAATGTTCAAACAAACAAATACTAAGTTCAAAAACATTCCACCCCATCCCTTACAGTACAAGCAGACGCATAGAGGAAGGCTGGGAATCCATTTGGAATGCAAAACTTTTTAACAAAAACAAACAGGGTGCACTGTAAACCAACCTTTGGGTTGCTTACTGAATTCTTATGATTGTTTCCTTAACAAAAATAAATCTATACCCGTGGATTCTCAGGGTTAAAAATATCCAACCTTTGTACTGCTGATGGCATTGGAGATGTCGAGCCCACCTGTGGTTCTCTGACCTTGTCAATGGTCTTTAGCTCCTCTGAAAACCTCTGAAAACATATCCATACAAGTTATAACGTTTTAACAATAGTTATAAAAGGTGCTAAGCGCTAGAGATGGTCGAATTTTTCGACTTGCTAACTTTGTGAGCTGATTGCAAAGCCCCTGAACATGGTATCATCACCAAAATTGCTGGAGATGTAGAGAAGGGTTGGGGGAACATTTGAAACATTGAGCACATGTACTTTTTGCATAAATTAAGTTAAAAGTTAAAGTCGAAATTCCGATTTTCGAAATTTTTTCTTGACTTTGAACTTAATTTGTGCAAAAACTATTTGTGTTAGAGACTTACTTTTTTTTTGGAGTATACCCCCAACCCTTATCTACATCTCCAGCAAGTTTGGTGATGATACCATGTTCAGGGGCTTTGCAATTAACTCGAAATCGGCGAAATGGTCGAAGTTTTGAAAAAAAATTCGACCATCTCTACTAAGCGCAAGCCATGTATTAAGCCAGAAAGAAACAATCATTGAATCACAGAACAGCCTACTCACTTTCTGAAGAACATTTACACGATCCACAGAATTTAGAGTGTGGCCATTTATTCAGAAGATCATTTATGGAATCAGGCATTGACATTAAACATGAAGGCCCAGCTCACATTCACCAGTTATGTTCCTTCAAAAGGTCTTCGATGGGGTTTAGGTCAGGGCCCTATGTGGGACAGTCAATATCTTCCATACCATAATTAATTTACTATATCTCTATATAGTCAGGGGTGCACATAACTTTTTTAGTGAGCTCCTCAGATGAGTACCAGGAGATGGTGTGTGGTACTTACCCCATATGTAGGATGGTCTCCCTCACTGTCCTCTGCATCAGCCTCCTGCATGGTAGATTCTGCTGCAGATGGACCTCTATGTTCCTGATTGATCCTCTAATTAACCCTCACAGTACAAAATGCTTGAACCCCCAGATCTCATACCTCAGTAGAGTGACCCTGACATTTTCTGGCTTAGTAACTAACTGCTGAGACTACCTGCAGTCCAAATGTCAACATTTTATAGTCATATTCCAGCTGTCACACAGTGCTTTTCTAGTGTCAGCTTTTACTCTTACATGTACCTACTCTGACTTTCATTCCCCAGACCTCCAACACCCTTAGAAGTCCAATCTTTCTTTTTTCAGATTATTAATTTACATTCCCAATTTCACCCCCCTAACTGCAACCTTTCATAGTTATTCATGTTTCCCTGCGGTTATCCAAGTGACATAAATTGTATACATGTAACATTTCGCTGTGGCCGCCCAGACATGGAGCGTCTCCAAGTTGTTAGTACACATATGAGCTGTGTTACAATAATGCCGGTACGCAGAGCTAGTTTTTGGCCCCTTTTGAGTACCAGAGTACCACCTTACGACATGGAACTTTTAGGTAAAGGGGCAACATTTATGTACTGGCAAGACCACCAGCTCAAAAAAAAGCTTTAAACATGAACAACAACACCACATCCAGCCAAGCTGTGTGAGTGACAGGGTGGCCATCCCCAATAGATTTAGGCGGCAAAAGGGGACACAACCAAAACGGTTATTGAGCAAAACACTTTATTGTACAAATAAATCTGTACATTGTGAAGCAGTTACCACTTTGTGCAAATTGTGCACCTAGTTGCTTAAAACATACGGACATAAGTTGATATATACGCAAAGCTAAATTGAAGTGGGTATATGGGAATGGTACAGAGGATGGAGGGTTAGTTACATTCGTGACAGTATCTACTTTTCCCTGATCTAACCGAAATTAAAAACTTGTTTTTGTCTGTTGTTCTTTAATAGAATCCATTTTTAATGCCATATCACCTTTCATTGTATGTTTTTTTTTATCCAGTAATATTGTGAAAGCAATGAATCACCCAGAACGCTGGTAGGAAATAAAGGAACTGGTGTGAATCTCTGATGGAAAAGCAGACAATAAAAGTCATTGCATGACCCACGGGACTTTTCAAACTTTATTCTGTCTGCTGCATGTTTTATTGGGGGGTCTGGATAGATGTAAAAGAATTCCACCTTCCCATGTGTGATATTCCATAGCTGATTAAACCCGTGCTGCTTCTCAAGGCCATTAAAAGCTGTTTTACAATACAGGCCTGGACTTCATGTGCAGAAAAATTGACAGCAGAGAAAGGGACCAAACTAGAGAAAATAAAGACTAGGACGAGTTCTTATGATTGGAGATATGGGAGAGGATTATGGGGGGATCTGGGCAGGGTGGATGGAGATTCAGCGTTATCATTCAACTCAATAGGAAAATATTATTGGAAATATGTATATTCAGCAAATTCTTTTCCAATGCAAATGACATCATTTTGAGGTTGATTTCGAGATTATTATGAGCCGTTAATTTTCCTACAAACCCATAAAACTGACCTGTCAGAAACAATGCACCTCCTTTACATTTATGTAAATTTGTCTGTGAAACATTTAATAAGGCATTTTTAATTACTATAGTCCATCCTACAAATTTTTCTTCTAGTTTATTGCTGTTTTTCTATCTTTGTATAATTGTTGTACTCGCTGTATAATGTTTATTTTGCTAAAAACAAAACCATGATTGGTTTTATCAATTGATTAAAGCTGGCCATACACCTTTAGATGTCGCTGTCAGATATCCTTTAGATCTACCAACAACTATGTAGTACAGGGTCCTCTGCGATTGAACACAGGTAGACTTGATGGTTTCTGGGTCCTCACTTACCCGGTATCATCAATAATGCTTTCTATGCAATCTGTTTTGATCACCCATACAGCTCATTTTGAACTCTTTTACTTCTCTGATTGTCCGGTCTTCTTTTAGCCAACATAGAAAATGAGACATGATCAAATGTGAGAATCAGAGAAGAATTACAGAAAAAAAGGACTTAAAGCGGACCTACCACCAGAAATCTATGTTTTCATAAATGGCGCTAGAAGTGCCAATAATAGGGAGGAATGCAGTGAAAAAAAATCATGTAATGAGCAATTTAAGAAGATAATCCCACAGATCTTCTCACTTCCTGGGTCACTTTAGGCAGAGCAAGGCAGAACGTCACAGGGAGCTTTGTTTTCTCAGTAATCCTTGAAAATTCACTGAACGCCCCCCAGTGGCCACCCTCGATATTGCACCCCCAGTTCCATGTGTTGCCTTGCAGCGAACCAGGAAATGAGGAGAGCTGTGGGGTTCTTAAATTGCTCATTACAGGTAAGTTTTTTTTTTCACTGCATCCCTCCCTATTATTGGCACTTCTAGTGCCATTCATGAAAACATAGATTCCTGGTGGTAGGTCCGCTTTAAGACTATAACTATTTATAAGAAAATTTGTATTGTAATAACAGTAATGTACAGAGCTCAATATCTAAAGCTTATACCACTTAATGAATCGGAGTAGTAGAAAGCCTAGTTTTCTGCAAATTTTGGTTTCAGTTAAGAATGGGAGGTCTCGGCTGACCTGAGTGAAATATGTGATCAACGGACTAATTAATGCTGCTATGATTGGTCAATCCTGTTTAAGCCCAGAAAGCAGAAGCAGCACAACATCAAGAAAAAAGTACCTTCCCTCGAGCAGGATCGATCGAAGATTGATCGAACCAGGAATGTCCGTAAATCCCGGTCGATCATGTAGGCAGAGTTGAGAGAGGCTTACACAGTATTGGCTTCAGGGCTCCCCCCCCCCTGCACTCTGACTCTGGCAGCTGTGCTGGACTCTGCCCCCTTGCCTATGTCAGCTCTGCCTGTCAGCTGAGACACAGACAAGGGGGCGTAGCCCAGCACGGCTGCTACTGGCAGAGCTCAGGGAGGGGGAGATGCTCTGTGTGTCTCTCTCAGCTGCCTGTCAGCAGCTTCCAGCCCATGTTGTGAGGTATTTTTGACTCACAACACCGAGTGTACAGAGGACCAGGGTCCCCATCGAACAGGAATCGATGTGCAAACTGAACGCAGTATGCCATAGATATGAAATATGTAGTGCACATACCTGATTGTACACAGCAGGTCAGAAGATTCTAGATGTGCGGAGGTGGAGGTATTATGCAAGTATGTGAGCACAGTATTTATCACACTTTCTGTTCGCCGTGCCAGATCATTTTGTTTTAAAAAGTAAACTGTGCTCCTGGGGCCTCATTATGCCGCTTGAAGCGCTGGCAATGTAACACCTTGTTTATGTACCTGCAATGTTAGTGACAATTAGGGAAACAAACTACGGTACAAATCAGGTGCTTAAAGACGAACTACATTCCTTTATTTATTTCAGAGATCTCTCTAAGGTTTGGTGTGTGCTACAGGATGCTGGATTTATCAAAACAAAACAGCTTTTTTATACAATATATTTGTGAGATGCCTTTGGTCCCTGTCAGTGTGAACTGTGCTTTGTTAAAGATCAGATTGTCTGCACACTGTACTGTATAATGTAGTGCAGGGGTGAGCTACCTGCAGCTCCAGAGCCTGTTTGCAGTGGCTCCCTTTGCAGGCCTCCTGTCTCCCTTCCACCAGTGAAAGCAAGATGAAGAAGCTTAAGGCCCCCATACACGTGTCGGATTCGCACCGGATTCCGGCACGATCGATTCCG